>JAJOZX010000540.1:1260000-1351766 GCA_023014485.1 Bathynomus jamesi | reverse complement strand
AACCAATGACTTCCTGAAGTATTGATGGTGGAAACTTCTTCCGTCACTGTCGTTTCTAGGGAATACAAAGTCAGATGGTACTTGACTTGGTCCCCTGGAAACCAGTTGTGTCCGAATTCTCTCAGTCAGAACTGAAGGCCAGTTAGCAGGGTCGGTGGACAGAGACTCATCCTCAGGAGGCGATTCTGCTCCAGGCATTTCTAATAGAAAGAACAAGAGCATTACTCATTAGTATACACACCTAAGTTAGATAACACATTATTCACAGCACTTTGTTATGGTGGTGGTGTTATGGAATTATGGTGGTGAAAACCACCACATACCAGTAACCCAGACCAGTGATAATAAACATTATAATTTATAACTGTTTGCAAATGCTTTGCAGGGATGCACACACATACACATACACACACACGCACACACTCACAGACATATGGCACCAAAACTCACCTGAAGAGTCCTGCCGGGGAGAAGTAGAAGCAAATGGGTCTTCATCCTCAGGATCAGACTGCATTTGTGGAGACATATGGAGGCTGAGGAGGTAGATGGCTCCTCAGCCTCAATAATGGCAGAAGTAGACGGCTTCTCATCCTGGCTAGTGGCAGAGGGTGTTCCAAATATTTCAAAAGTGCCCCTGCAAATAGTTAAAATAGAACATAACAGACCAATGATGAATAGGCTAGTACAATTATTTAACATGTTATTAAGCACAATTATTAAACTTTTTAGAATAGGAAACAAATGAATAATACAACCTCTTGGTTAATGGCTAATTATATACATAATAGTACACTCAAATGACTCAGAAAGCTATATCACAAAATAGCAGTGCAATATAGCAGTGAAGAGTAGTGACATAGCTCTATACCTTTATCTTTGCTCGTTTCTCCTCTTCTTCTTTCCTCTTTTTTCTAAACTGAGCACCTGATAGCTTTGACTCTCTTAGCCACATTTGCGGTATTTGACAGACCTTAGTGGCTTAGTGTGAAGATCGTTCTGTAATAAATAATATACATTTCACTATTTAAACCAAACCCCAGAAAAAATAACATTACATATGTTTAAAGTATGGGCCTTTATTCCAATAATATTAATCTGGAAGCATTTTGCATTGTTTAGGTCTTTTATGGGAAGGTTTATGGAAAATGCAATAGATGGTTTTTTTATAATTAAAAATATATTATTGATCTTTTATTATTTATTATTTTATTTTTTATTTTATTCTTTATTTATTTATTCTTATTTTTATTTTTATTTTTTGCAGGCGCTCATGCCGCCCCTCCACAAATGCCGCCCTGTGCGGCTGCCCATATTGCCCATATGAGGAACCGCCACTGCTTTCGCCCCGTTCCTCGTTTTCGTTCTCCTTTGTCTTCCTTCGCGGGGCTTTTTCCACCAGCGTTGTCTTGGTTTGTTTTCGGTTGGTTGATCGGTAATGTATATCTATTACCGAGCACGCTCTTGTCACAGAGTATAAATGTACTAGTGTGGAGAATAACTCTGGTGAGCAACCAATTGGTTTCATCCACCCAGTTATTGACATAAAAGGAATTTAATAATTGTTAGATTAACTACCTACCTAGTCAGTGAACCATTTTCGTTACCTCCCAACTACCCACTCATCAGTTTTCCATATAAAAGTATTGAAATATATTTGTAATTAATTAAAATTATGTATTTAAAAGTGTATTTTTAATGCGTTAACTTTCAAGAACTTTAAATATATATAAATAAATGTAGTTTAAATAAATATTAAATGCATTCAAATTTTATGTATTTTTGAGTTTATAGCAATGTATTTGATAATTAGATAAATGTATTTGGTATTATATACAAATAATACAATTCAGAAGCGTATTTAGTATTTTTGATTTTAGTGGCGCATTAAGTATTTAAATAAATACGTAAAGCGTCCATCTCTGATACAGAATATATTTTGTGAATTTGAAAACGTGCAAAATCTATTTGCTTTGCTATATACTTTCAGAGACGTCATCCTGATGTGCTGGAGGAATTTGAAGAGTACCGCAAAAATCGCGTACGGAAGAGAGCCGCTAGTGTTAGAAGCAGTCTTAAGCAGCCTGAAGTCAAACGTTCAAAGCACTCCATACAAACGACTCTAGCATTGGCAAGAAAACAGGAGCAGGACCAACAATTAACCAGCAACAATTTGATGAAAAGATAGTCTCTTTCATAGTGGATGGAATGTACCCCCTCTCTCTCGTAGAAAATGAGAAATTCAAAGATTTATTCTGTGGTAAGTAGAGCCTAAATTTAAATGTGATTTGTTTTAAGAAACTGTGAAAAATGCTCTGTATGAATTGGTCCACAATTAACTCACCCCTTATATCTCCAGTCTAACTATAGAGTAGATCAAGTCTAGCCTAGAGGGGTCAGCCTAGAAATTCCGGAGGCCAGAGCGGGCAGATAAATGGGGTCCACAGTAGGATTCCTCACCAAACTAGGTTAGGGCAATCTACCTTACCTTTTGTTAAGCTATGACTTGATGCTGGGTCTCTTAGGCCACAATGTAGGCCTAATTTGTCTGACCCAGCTTAATTATGCGTTACTTCTAAGTTAAAAGTTAGAAGATCTAACTGGGCTAAAAACACAATTAGTCACTTACTGCTAGTTTTAGAGAGTCTCTTTTCTCCTTCCTGTATAATTGTCGAGAGCGTACTTGCTGGTGGGGATCTTTCTTCGGTCTCTGTTCTTGTCCCTTCTCCAGTTGCGTCCTCTCGCCCCTCCTCGTTTTCGTTCTTCTTTGTTCTCCTTTTTCGCGGGGCTTTTTCCACCAGCGTCGTCTTGGTTTTTTCCTCGGTTGGTGATCGTAATGTATATCTATTACCGAGCATGCTCTTGTCACAGAGTATATAAATACTAGTGTGGAGAATAACTCTGGTGCACCAATTGGTTTCATCCACCCAGTTTGACATAAAAGGAATTTAATAATTGTTAGATTAACTACCTACCTACTCAGTGAACCATTTTCGTTACCTCCCCAACTACCCACTCATCAGTTTTCCTCCTACTGTCAAAGGAATAGTTACTGGAAGTTCAGTGTCTCCAGTTGTTACTGTCAGTGGAGAAGGTTCTCCAAAGTCCATTGTTTTGGGTCCAGACTCTAAAGGGTACAAAAGAGAAATGTCTCTTGTTGTGTCACCCGTTGAAGTCCTAATTTGACCACTCTTGTTACCCCGTCTGCCCCTGGTCTGAGTTCTAAAACTCTAGCCAGAGGCCAGTATTGTCTTGGAGTACTGTCATGTATGAGAACAAGGTCCCCTACCTTAATTGTGTCAGACCAATCCTTCTTAGTCATTTGTGTATGTCTCTCCCTTAGACCCATCAAGTACTCAGTTTTCCACTGTTTAATAAAATGAACTTTAACTCTAGTTAAGTGTTGTAACTTAGTCTGGAGCTCATCATGTTGTTGAGTCCAGTTTGGGTCTTCTGAAGAGTCTATATTGTAGTCCGGCAGGAAACTAACTTGTTCTCCCCGAATCAAATGATTTGGAGTTAATGGTTCCGGGTCATTAATGTTGTCACTCACATAAGTGAGTGGTCTAATGTTGATGATGTCTCAATCTCAGCCAGGAGAGTGAGCAACTCAAATAAGTGTATCTGTTTTTTACCAATTGCTTTCTTCAAGCAATTCTTTACTGTTTGTATATTCCTCTCCCAGATAGAACCATACCAAGGAGAGGCAACTGGAATATACTTCCACTTTATGTTTGAATTTTGTATATATAATTGTTGAGTTCATTGCTTAACAAGTCGTGGATGACTTTTCACCAGCCTTGAAATATGTGCATTGTCAGTCCAAACTGTCTTTGGTACTGAATGTCGTGCACAAAATCTCTTAAAGACAGCAACAAAAGATTCTGCTGTAAGGTCCTCCACAACATCCAGATAAACAGCTCGTGAGGCAGCACATGTAAACAGTACAATGTACATTTTTTGTTCAGTGTCAACCACCCCTACAGTCAATGCTCCTGTATAGTCAATGCCTACAGTCTCAAAGGGTCTGTTGAGAGTAACTCTCTCCTCTGGCAAAGCAGGAGGATTTGGTTTCCTATAGGGCCTAGCATGAATACGCCTACATGTGACACACTCACTCAGGACTGTTTTAACAGTGATCCTTCCCTTGGGTATCCAATAAGTTTTTCTTAATGTAGTTAGTGTCTGTGGTACCCCCATATGATATACATCATTGTGTGTTTTTCTGATGATTAATGTTGTCAAATAGCTAAATCTAGGTAAAAGGATTGGATGTTTGCTTTTGTATGACAGTTTTGATTTGTCTAATCTCCCTTTACACCTTAGAAGGCCTTCCTCATCTCTGAACAAGTTTAGATCCACAACTACTGATGGTACAGGTTCTTTTGTTTGTTTCCCATTAGTTAAGAATTCTAACTCTTTATTGTACTCTTTTTGTTGTGCATGGCCTATCCAGTACTTGGTTGCAACTTCTGTATAATTATGATTGTTTTTATTTAGCTGTTTGTTTATTGTAGTTAAATAGTTGTGAGCAAACTCAAACAGTAGGCTGTGACCCTGACAAGTTTACTGAAATCAGAATAACGTTCATAATTAGTGATTGGTTCAACCTTTTCATTTGAAAAGATTAATTTAAGGTCAAGTTAACTTGTTCCACAGGCCATTGGTCTGTATTACAGAGCCACTTAGGTCCCATGAACCAAGTTTTGTTTGACTTCAACAACTTGTAGGATAAACCTCTGGTCAGAAAGTCTGCTGGATTTTGTTTAGTTGGAACATAGTGAAAGTTTACTTGTAGGATTTCATTAGCTTCAGCTATTTCTTTTAGCCTATTTCTTACAGATATTCTTACTATTAATGCTATCATTCCGTATCCAGGCAAGACAAATCTGACTGTCAAGCCAGATGTGGATATCAGTTATGTTCACATCATGGTAAGCATCCTTAAGCAATGAAATGGTTTTAATGGCTAATGCAGCAGCCAATAGTTCCAATTGAGGTATGGTTCGGGTAGGTTTGAGAGGTGCAACTTTCCCTTTTACATAAATTAGATGACTTTCTGTAGGACTTACAAGATACGCACAGCACCCATAAGCTTGTGTGCTTGCATCAGCAACACATGAAGTCTCTGGGGCTTATCCCTAAACCCACAGCACCTTTGAATTTTAATGTTCTGCACTTTTGTTAAATCAGCAGCTAACTTCTTCCAAGATTTTTATTTTCATTTGTTATTTGATCATCCCACCCAACATTTTCCTCCAAATTTCTTGGAGGAGAATCTTTGATTTTATTGTTGAAGGCAGGAATAGACCCATGGGATCAAAAATTTTGGAAGCCTCTGATAATATTTGTCTTTTAGTATTTGCTTCCTCATCAAGTTTAAACCTTTAGTACAGATTGAATCATGACTGTTAGAAGTTGCATCCAAATACCAGTTCATACCTAAAGTTTTAACTCTGTCTGATGGCTCAGTAAGACCATTATTATCCTTTAAAATCTTTTTGTTTAAATCCTCATCATTTGAAATCCACTCTCTAAGTTCAAAGTTACCTTGTTGCATAATGTTTTGAGAGTGTTCATAGACTTCAGATAATTCAGATTTTGTTGTTGTTGAGCCTATTAGATTGTCTACGTAAAAATGTTCCTTAAGGAAGTTCAATGTTAAAGAGTTATTAAACTGGTTCAAATGATGTCCAATTGTCAATGCTAATAGGCTAGGTGAGCAATTGGCTCCAACACAACATTAAATCTATAGGTTATGAACCCTTTATTCAAATCAAATGGATCCTTGAACCATAAGAACCTAAGTTGGTTCTTATCATATTCATTTTTAAGATTTATTCTCAAAAATGCCTTTGAAATGTCACTTTGTACGGCATATTTATCTAACCTGAACCTCAGTAAGATCTTCACAGGTCAGAAATGAGATTAGGACCCTCAATCAGGCAATCATTCAAACTGTGTTTATCACTGTCTTTGAGGCTACAGTTTATACTACTCTGAGTTTTGTTGTTGGGGCATCTTGTCGATAAACCCCCCTGTGGGTTAATAATGACAACCATCTTTTTAAAAGGGTTATTTGTTACTTCTTCAATGAAGCCTTTCTGTAGCTGTTCTTTGAAGACATCACTGTACTTTTTAATATTATTATCTTGTTTGAGTTTTTTCATTACTTTATATAAATGTCCTTTAGCTACTTTGAGATTGTCTCTTAAAGTTGGACAATTTATTTTCCAAGGTAACTCAATAAAATAACTGTGTCTTTGCACTGAATGGTGTCTTCAAATCTTTCTACCATTAACTGATCTTCTGAAGTTTGATTTGTGTCATGTATACCCACAGATTCTAGTAACCATAAAGTTTGAATTGCCTCATCCAAGTTTCATTTGATAATGATGAATTAATGTTCTCAGTTGAGATAATATTATTCAAAGTGTTGCTATTCTTACAGGTGTTATGTAGGACTGAGTTGAGGCACATAGTATTTGTTAGTCATGAACTATTTTGGTTTAAGTCTAGGTTGTATTTGGATAGGTCACCCAAAGGGGCTATCCCTGATGGGGTCTGATAAGCTATACCATCACCTATCTTTACTATGCCCTTATGAATAAGATTAATATAATTTGCCCCTATTAACATTTCAATGTTAGCTACTGTGTTGTTTGTGATATGTCTATCAGCTATTTTATAGTGTTTTCCCAAATGATTTATGGTTTGTTCTAGTTTGGGTATAACCAGTTTGTTTTGTCCTACTTTAGAAATAATAACTGCTTCAATTTTCTCTAATTTATTTTTAAATGTAGTTCCAGGTCAATTGTCTTATAGCTATTTTTGTCCGAGTTATCCTTAACAAAGGATGCAATATTGAGGTTTTGTTCATTCGGGTTTGTTGTCAAACCCAATTTATTAACTACATTTTGCGAAACAAATGTTTGTTGAGAACAACAGTCTATAAGACATCTCACTGGAGTGGTGCTACCCTCACTATTCACTAAGTCCAAAGTAATAGTTGGTAAAAGAATCTGTGTTTCTTGTTACGTTGTTTGAACAAACAGAATGTCCCATGAAAGTGGCATTTTCTTGATTACCTTTGTTTGATGGAGGTATCTTTTGAGTTTGAGTACTATTGTTTGGACACTTTGGTGAATCACACATTGATGAGACATTGTCGTAAACTTTTACAAAACTTACACTTGAATCTTAACTAGATTTACAGTCTTTCTTATAATGTCCCTGGCCAGTACACTTTTTACATAGGTTCAACTGTTCACATCTTTTAGCTCTTTGGTTAAAGTCTGAATATTTGTCACACCCAGTACTACTGTGTTCATTACTTGCACAAAATTTGCAATGTAGTGTGTAAGTTGAGGCAGCAGTTACATTAAAGTTCTGTAATGTAGGTGTTCGTGTATTACAGTTGGTCACATTTGATTCTGCAGTATCAAGTTTTGTCTGTTTGGCTGTAGCTAGTTGGTCTCTGGGAACAGTCTTTGGTTTATCCATAGTCTGTGTGAAAAAATATATAGGGCTATGGGTTGATTGCCTGTGCCCTCATCCGTTGGAAATTTCCAACAGACTTCAGTGGAGGGTTACCGACAAAAGCCCTATGCTTTTTCGTTAGAGAGTTATAAATATGTAGGTTGTTAAAGGACCGTTTTATATTTAAGTGATTACGGTAATTTTAGCGCCGGGATTTGGGAACCTTATGTTAATGAAAACTGAAATTGCCTCACCTTATTTTTGCTGGGTCCTTTGTTTGCTTCGATGTAGGGCGTTACGATCATTTTCGGTGTAGGGCCGCCACGATGGAGTTACGCGGCGAATTTACTTAAGGTAATTAATATAGGCAGTCACTATATAAACCCCTGAAGGAATAGGCCTATCCTTTTATAGTCACTAGGTTTTATATTATAAGGAATTCACTCAGGACTCTAGGGGGGACAAAGACATCCTCCCTGTTTAAAGCTTCGCTGTAACATAAACAGCCCTGAGAGCCGTTCCTTGGTTCTGGTGTATTATTTGCCGAACTAGCAAAATTTTGTTTGGTCTACTCTTGGTAGACTAAACAATAAATTGGGTTTTCTTGTTGCTATGTGAGGCTGATTCATACATACAGGTTCTTTGTACGTATGGCAATTCAATTATTTCATTCCCAATAGGCTATGTCGCCAATCCCGAGGCAATTTTGTATAGATATTTAATTCAATTAATTAATAATTTATATTTAATTATGAAATAAATGTACCACATATGATACCATGTTGTGAGCGCGTATAGTTTTTCCATATACTGGGGGGGGCCGGAGAAAAATTTGTATGTTATAGATCAAAATTTTTTGACAAACTGTGTAAAACGTAAAAAATGGATCAAAAGAATGAAGTAGAAATTTAGGAAGAGAGAGGTTACTCAAGACCTATTCAAATAGGAAAGTTCAAGAGGCCAACTTCTCAAGTTTAGTTAAAGTTATGTCAATCAGTTTGACTCCCTTTAGGTATAGGAAATTTATGGGATTAAAGTAAAGTTATTAAGCATTTTAACTTTGCTCAGTTTGTGTAAGTTATATAAGTCACCAGTCTTAATTTTTTCTTGTAAAAGTTTTCTGGCTTTCAAAGCAGTCTTTTTTTTGAGGCCTGTCTGGTTTAGTCTGAGTTACATCAGGCACATTGAGAGATTCCTCCCGAATAGTATCCTGATCCATCCTTTGGGGTAATGGTTCTAATTTAGCCCCACACTCCAAAGGATATAGTAATGTGATATCTCTGGTGGTTTCACCAGTTGCTGTTTTCAGTTTTACAACCCTGGTAACTTCGTCTTCACCAGTTTTGAGTTCCAAGACTTTTCCCATTGACCAATGTTGTCTTGGTGTCTTGTCATGTATCAACACAATGTCCCCAATTTTGACTGAATCATTCCAACTTTGTTTTGTTAATTGTTTATGTCTTTCTCTAAGACTTGTTAAGTATTCTTCTCTCCATTTTGTTATAAATTGAGTCTTGATTTGTGTCAAATGTTGGTATTTTGTGTTGAGTTCTTTGTGTCCTATTTCCCAATCTGGATCCTCTGTACTGTTATGTTCAGATTCTGGTAACATGTTTACTGTTTCTCCCTTAATTAGGTGGTTTGGTGTGAGAGGTTCTGGCTCATTAATACCATCTCCCACATAAGTTAATGGTCTGTTGTTGACAACATTTTCAATTTCTGACAGAATAGTCATGAGTTCAAAAAGTTGTAGATGTTTTGTCCCAATAGTCTTTTTAAGGCAGTTCTTTACAGTTTGTATGTTTCTTTCCCAAATTGAACCATACCATGGTGTATTAACAGGAATGTACTTCCAGGTTATGTTGTGTTTGGTTAAATGAGTTTGTTTTCACTGTCACAAATCTGATGAATAATTCTTTCACCAGATTTGAAGTATGTGGCATTGTCTGACCATATAGTTTTGGGTACAGAATTGTGTGCACAAAATCGTCTGAAAGCAGCAATAAAAGCTTCTGCTGTCAGATCTTCTACTATGTCTAGACATATGGCACGTGTGGCAGCACAGGTGAAGAGTACAATGTACACTTTGTATTCCTTTGAATCCATTTTGTCTCCAAAACTCACATTTACCGCTCCAGTGTAGTCAATACCCGTGGTTTCAAATGGCCGAGTAAATGTTACTCGTTCCACAGGTAGGTCTGGAGGGCTTGGGGTCTTAAAGGGTCGTGAATGGATACGTTTACAAGGAATGCATGTGTTTAAAATTTTCTTTGTTTCAGTTCTACCCTTTGGTAGCCAGTAAGTTTTTCTCAGCTCTGTCAGGGTTTGTGGGACTCCCATGTGGTGTATTTTGTTGTGGGTATCCCTGATGATGAGTTTTGTGAAGTGATTTCTCCTTGGAAGAAGAATTGGGTGCTTAGAGTTGTAAGTCAAAGTTGACTTGTTAAGCCTTCCTTTACACCTTATCAGACCCTCTGTATCCAGGTACAGATTTAGATCCATGACAAGTGAAGGAATACCTTTGTTTAATGTGCTACTGGACCTAAGATACTTCAACTCCTTGTCAAATTCTGAAGCTTGTATCTGTTTGAGCCAGTATTTTGTTGCAGTTTCTGTTAAGTTAGAAAAGGCTTTCTGAGGACAGTGTTTGAGAAGGTAGCTATTGACAAACTTGCAGCAATAGACTGTAATTCTCAAGAGTTTGTTGAGGTCTGAATAAAGGTGATAGTCAAATATAGGTTTGTCCTCAGTGATCTTTTCAGTTGTTGTAGAGTTGAGTGTGAGGTTAACTACTTTGGCTGGCCAAAGATCCTCACATGTTAGCCATTCGGGCCCTTCATACCAGATTTTATTTGTTTTCAACAGCTTGTAAGAGAGCCCTCTTGTCAAAAAGTCTGCAGGATTCTCTTTTGTTTTTATGTACCTAAATTTGATACCAAGGTTTGTGTTTGCAGTTTTGATTTCTGTTAGTCTGTTTTTCACAAATATTTTTGCAAGAAGTTGTATCTGTGTTGGTCACCCATGTTAGACAAATTTGACTGTCTGTCCTTAAGTAAATGTTTGTTATGTCAACTTCTTTATACACTTGTGAAAGAAAGTTGCTGTTTTAACTCCCAATGAGACAGCTAATAATTCAAGTTGTGGTACAGTTTTCTTTTGGTTTAAGGGTGCCACTTTTGCCTTTGAATAAACCAAGTTACTTTCATTTTCACTTGTTAAATAGGCACAACACCCGTAGGCTTGTGTGCTGGCATCTGTAAAAATGTGTAGTGTTTGAGATTTCAATCTGTAGCCAGCACATCTTGGTACGTAGATGTCTTGAACTTTGTTCAAGTCTGTGGCTAATTTTTTCCAATGAAGTTGGTCTTCCACTGAAAGTGGTTCATCCCAATCAATTTTCTTTTTCCATAAGTCTTGCAAAAGGATTTTGGATCTTATGGTTGCTGGTAAATATAATCCAATGGGGTCGAAAATTTTGGATGATTCTGAAAGCACTTGTCTTTTTGTATCGGCATTTGGATTTAAGTTATAACTCTTTGTGCAAAGAGTGTCATCGTGTTCGGAATTCTGTTTTAAAAACCAAAGCATTCCAAGTGTTTTCGTGTAATTGTTTGGTTCAATGTTCCCATTGTTGTCTTTTGTTATTTGTTCATTTAATTTAGGAGAATTAGAAAGAGTTTGTACTGTATTCAAACCTCCTACCACTTCAGACTAGTCAATACCCGTAGTTTTAGTGGAGTAAATTTACTCCTCCACAGGTAGATCTGGAGGGCTTGGGGCTTTGAATCCTGTACTGTTTTTGTGTTGTTTGGCCTATGGCCAAGGGAGGCCACAAGACCCTTTTTGTTTGGTCTCTGGCCAAAGGAGGCCACAAGACCCTTGTTGTTTGGTCTCTGGCCAAGGGAGGCCACAAGACCAATGTTGTTTGGTCTCTGGCCAAGGGAGGCCACAAGACCAATGTTGTTTGGTCTCTGGCCAAGGGAGGCCACAAGACCAATGTTGTTTGGTCTCTGGCCAAGGGAGGCCACAAGACCCTTGTTGTTTGGTCTCTGGCCAAGGAGGCCACAAGACCCTTGATGAATGTTGGGCTATGGCCAAGTGAGGCCATCAGCCCTTGATGAATTGTTGGGCTATGGCCAAGTGAGGCCATCAGCCCTTGATGAATAGTTGGGCTATGGCCAAGGTAGGCCATCAGCCCTTTGATGAATTTGTTGGGCTATGGCCAAGGTAGGCCATCCCTTTGATGAATTTGTTGGGCTATGGCCAAGGTAGGCCAAGCCCTTTGATGAATTTGTTGGGCTATGGCCAAGGTAGGCCATCAGCCCTTTGATGAATTTGTTGGGCTATGGCCAAGGTAGGCCAAGCCCTTTGATGAATTTGTTGGGCTATGGCCAAGGTAGGCCATCAGCCCTTTGATGAATTTGTTGGGCTATGGCCAAGGGTAGGCCATCAGCCCTTTGATGAATTTGTTGGGCTATGGCCAAGGTAGGCCATCAGCCCTTTGATGATTTGTTGGGCTATGGCCAAGGTAGGCCATCAGCCCTTTGATGATTTGTTGGGCTATGGCCAAGGTAGGCCAGGCCCTTTGATGAATTTGTTGGGCTATGGCCAAGGTAGGCCATCAGCCCTTTGATGAATTTGTTGGGCTATGGCCAAGGTAGGCCAAGCCCTTTGATGAATTTGTTGGGCTATGGCCAAGGTAGGCCAAGGCCCTTTGGAGTAGAGTAGTTTGTTTGTACGTGTCACTGTCTAACCATATAATTTGGCACAAAATTATGTGCACAGATCAGAGCGCAGCAATAAAAGCTTTTACTCTCCGATCCTTGGTTATGTTTAGACAGGTTTTGTGTTTGAGACACATGAAAGAGTAGTGTGTGTGTGTGTGTGTGTGTGTGTGTGTGTGTGTGTGTGTGTCATTCCTCCGAATCCAGTTGGTCTTCAAAACTTGGATTCACCACTCCAATGAAGTTAATACCAGTAGTTATGAATGAGTAAATGTTGTGTATCCTACAGGTAGGTCTGGAAGGTTTTGGGGTTTTGAAGGAATCCAATCTGTTTGCAAGGAATGTATGTGTCTGTTAATGAAATCTGTTGTGTTTCTTCTTTTAAAAGAAGAATTGGATGTTTGAAGTCGTATGTATATATTTATATACTGTACCGTACGTATGTGTGTGTAAATGTGTAGTTTTGTTATAGGGTTTTATTTTTGGGTTTTGGTTAGGTTAATCAATTTGGCTGAGTAAAGACCCTCAAACGTTGCATTTGAGACCCTTATATCAAGCCTTGTCTGTAATAGGTTGTGCCTATATGTCAAATAGGACTTGAAATAGGTTGGGCCTATATGTCAAATAGGACTTCGGAATAGGTTGGGCCTATATGTCAAATAGGACTTGGTATGCCTATATGTCAAATAGGACTTCGGAATAGGTTGGGCCTATATGTCAAATAGGACTTGAAATAGGTTGGGCCTATATGTCAAATAGGACTTCGGAATAGGTTGGGCCTATATGTCAAATAGGACTTCGAATAGGTTGGGCCTATGTGTAAAAATAGGACTTAGAATAGGTTGGGCCTATATGTCAAATAGGACTTGGTGGGTTGGGCCTATATGTCAAATAGGACTTGGAATAGGTTAAATAGGACTTGGTGTGCCTATATGTCAAATAGGACTTCGAATAGGTAATAGGTTGGGCCTATATCAAATAGGACTTGGAATAGGGTCACGAATAGGTGTTAGGTGGGTGTAGGTTTGAATTCGTGCAATTGCTTTAGGTCTTTGTGATGTTACAGTTCGAGTCGAATTTTGTGATGTTACAGGTCTGAGTCGAATTTTGTGATGTTACAGGTCTGAGTCGAATTTTGTGATGTTACAGGTCTGAGTCGAATTTTGTGATGTTAATGAGTAAGTTAAATTGCTGAAATAAATTTTATAACCTACACCACAGGTTCAATTATAAATTTAGTGTTTTTAATTAGGATAGGCCTTGAGTGTAAAGAGTAAGGCCTACTTTAAGAGGTAGGCCTATTATGTAAGGTAAAGTTAGGTGGGCCTACTAAATAGGCCTGTTTGTTGGGCCTACCAAGTAGGCTTATATTTGGGCCTATTATTTTATAGGACCTCAAATGAGTTAAGCCTGTTAAATTAACAAGGCTTAGTTTTGAGTTTGAAGAGTAGGACCTATTAAATAGGCTTAATGTTGCGGGCCTATTTTTTTAGGACCTAAAATAAGTTATGCCTGTTAAATGAACAAGCCTTTGTTTTCGGTTAGTGTAAAGGTAAAGGAATTGGTTCCCAGTTGAATAGGCCACCATATGAAAAAACTATAGTGGGGTTACGGTTGAAATTGGGGTTAGGCCTACTGAGTTAAGCCTAGCCACTGCGTGTGTCAGTGTAAATTTTAGAGGGGTTAGTTCCCCATACACAGGGCCACCATGTGAAAAAACTATATAGGGCTATGGGTTGATTGCCTGTGCCCTCATCCGTTGGAAATTGCCAACAGACTTCAGTGGAGGGTTACCGACAAAAGCCCTATGCTTTTTCGTTAGAGAGTTATAAATATGTAGGTTGTTAAAGGACCGTTTTATATTTAAGTGATTACGGTAATTTTAGCGCCCGGATTTGGGAAGCCTTATGTTAATGAAAACTGAAATTGCCTCACCTTATTTTTGCTGGGTCCTTTGTTTGCTTCGATGTAGGGCGTTACGATCATTTTCGGTGTAGGGCCGCCACGATGGAGTTACGCGGCGAATTTACTTAAGGTAATTAATATAGGCAGTCACTATATAAACCCCTGAAGGAATAGGCCTATCCTTTTATAGTCACTAGGTTTTATATTATAAGGAATTCACTCAGGACTCTAGGGGGGACAAAGACATCCTCCCTGTTTAAAGCTTCGCCGTAACATAAACAGCCCTGAGAGCCGTTCCTTGGTTCTCGTGTATTATTTGCCGTTCTAGCAAAATTTTGTTTAGTCTACTTTTCTTTGGTAGACTAAACAATAAATTGGGTTTTCTTGTTGCTATGTGAGGCTGATTCATACATGCAGGTTCTTTGTACGTATGGCAATTCAATTATTTCATTCCCAATAGGCTATGTCGCCAATCCCGAGGCAATTTTGTATAGATATTTAATTCAATTAATTAATAATTTATATTTAATTATGAAATAAATGTACCACATATGATACCATGTTGTGAGTGCGTATAGTTTTTCCATAGTCTGGGTCTTATTTTGTGTTGGAATATCTCTCAATTTGTAATTAGTTAGGATATTGGGAAAGTGTTTTCTGATATCTTCAAGATTAGGATAATTTTCTCCCGTCTTTAGAATTAAAATATCTTTAACCCTCAAAGGAAGGCACCTAAGAACTATGCCTTGTATAATCCAAGATGAAGCTTTAATATCTATCTCATTGCTAACCAGTTGTCCTATAATAGCTTCTAATTTTGTATAAAATTTTTCCATATCACTATGGTTATCTTTTATGGGTGCAAAATCAAAATTTGTTGAGCTAATTCATATACAATCTCATCTTTATTAATGTAATTACGTTTTAAGAGATCAATAGCTACTTCATATGAATTCCCTACGGCTGGTAAATAGGCTATCAGGTTATAGGCTGGGCCTATAAGGAAACTAGTTAAGTAGCTAAACTTATCAACAGTTGAAATATAAGGTTTATTACTTATTAAACTCTCAAATTTGTCAATGAAAGATGGGAATTGTACCGTGTCCCCTTCAAATGTTGGTACTAGCAAAATGGGTAACTGAGCCCTCAATTCTTGTGACTCAGGATTTAGCATGCCACTTAAATTTTGTTGAAGGTTAGCTCTACTTTGATTAAAATCAGAATTAGGTTTATTTGGTGTTAAGTCAGTCAAACGAGACTGTAGTCTCCTTATTTGCTGTTCAATTGAGATTACCTGAACATCATTATCAGCGTAAAGGTCTATCAATTGTTCTTCAGCCATTTCGGATTCAACTAACTCTGAAATACTCTCATCAATGGCTATTATTTCCTCTTTTTAGTTTCCAATTTAAGAATTACACACTCTAAATCTTCCTTACCTGGTTGTGTAATATTGTTAAAAGTGTTCACGGCCTTTGTAACAGCATCCAACTTTGCCCCCCTTTTCTTTTTTAACTTTTTCAATTCCGCACTGTCCATGTTTAAGTCAAAATTGTTTAACTGGGGATCGTAATGAAATAGAGGACAAGAAGAAATTACCAGAGAAGAGAGAGCACAGACAAAACAGTCAAGTTTTAAATTTGGTTTAATCCCCCCCAAGTACTTATGTGTCACTCAGGTCTAAGCTTATAAGAGAATGAGACTCCTTAAATGTAAATGTTTCCTAGTTAGGCCCTAGGTTGTAGACCTAATTAGGCTTGATTAGGTTAGGCTTAGGCTAGACCATTTAGCCTAATTCTGCAATTTTTGCTAAGTAAGGTTAAGGTTTGTAAATTCCCCACACACGGACCACCAATGTGAAAAATGCTCTGTATGAATTGGTCCACAATTAACCCACCCCTTATATCTCCAGTCATTGCCGGTTTTAAGCCGATTAGACCGATTTGTTCAAATTGGGCCCCGCGCCCCGAGGGGACCCCGCGCACGCGCTCGAGTTGGGGACGCTATGATGAATTAATGAGTGTCCAGTGTGCACGAAGTTTCTTGTTACTGTGAAGGCAGTGAAACTGTTCAGTCCGTCCTCGTATATCTATGTTTCAATGTTTTATTGCTAATCGTTTGTTTATTTGTTTTGTAATTTCAGTTTATCGTCGCCGTTTAGCTTTTTTAAAAAAAAGGTAATTTGTGGACGATATTCAAACCTCAACACAGAAAGAGCGCTGTTAATGAGATTATATAACATAAAGCTTGGAATGTAAAGTTGTGTTGTTTGTTAAATATGTCCAAATTGTTTATATGTCCAAACTGCAAACTTGAAGTGTCTTAATCCTGCATGTAACAGAGAAACGTGGTAGTAAATTAACTAGTTTTTGCTTCATTATCATAGAGAGCATTTACATTTCTATTTACTAGAGCTTGTTCTTTTGCCCCCTGCGCTTTTCTTCTTACTCCCAGGCTTTTAAAAATCATGAAATCTTTTCCTTTAATCATTAGATGCATACATGCATATCTTGACTTGTAATAAAACATTAAAACTTTCATATGGGCTTTCAATTTTTAGTATATCATTGTGGCTAATGGTCGAGCATCAAGCCCTCAACTCTTTTTGGCTGGGACTGGCGTACTGCACGAAGCATAAAGCAGCGATCTTCAGGTTTTGTAGGGTAGAGGGCCCCGCTAGGCGCTAACAATTTTCTAATTGGGCCCCGCACTTCCTAGCGCCGGCCCTGTCTCCAGTCTAACTATCGAGTAGATCAAGTCTAGCCTAGAGGGGTCAGCCTAGAGATTCCGGAAATGGTCCAGAGCGGGCAGATAAATTGAGGTCCACACTAGGATTCCTCACCAAACTAGGTTAGGGCAATCTACCTTTACCTTTTGTTAAGCTATGAGTTGATGCTGGGTCTTAGGCCACAATGTAGGCCTAATTTGTCTGACCCAGCTTAATTTAATGCGTTTACTTCTAAATTAGAAGTTAGAAGATCTAACTGGGCTAAAAACACAATTAGTCACTTACTGCTAGTTATTAGAGAGTCTCTTTTCTCCTTCCTGTATAATTGTCGAGAGCGTACTTGCTGGTGGGGATCTTTCTTCGGTCTCTGTTCTTGTCCCTTCTCCAGTTGCGTCCTCTCGCCCCGTTCCTCGTTTTCGTTCTTCTTTGTTCTCCTTTTCGCGGGCTTTTTCCACCAGCGTCGTCTTGGTTTTTTCCTCGGTTGGTTGATCGGTAATGTATATCTATTACCGAGCACGCTCTTGTCACACAGTATATAAATACTAGTGTGGAGAATAACTCTGGTGAGCAACCAATTGGTTTCATCCACCTAGTTATTGACATAAAAGGAATTTAATAATTGTTAGATTAACTACCTACCTACTCAGTGAACCATTTTCGTTACCTCCCAACTACCCACTCATCAGTTTTCCATAAAACGACGCTAAGAAATTTTCTCATATGAGTCATATAATTATAAAGTTTGCAGTTGATTGGTAAAATAACTGCGAACATGTTTTCGTAAATACTTATTCCTTTAGTTATTACCGTATAATTATTTAAAGAAACATAAAGCTGCGATTCGAAAAACATCGTTTGGCTAGCTCATATAGACCATAAAATATGAATTATATGATTAAGAATAAGACAATACATACATACCAGGTTTTTCACTAATTTAATTATTTTTACAGGAGTCTATCCATCTTTACAAGTTCCCTCACGACGTTCATTGTGCCGTCAAGTGTCTTCACTAGCTTTGTGCGTGCGCAAAAAAATAAAGGAAGAACTCTCTGCTCAACCGTACACATGCATGACTGCGGATATCTGGTCAACGAAACACCGCAGTTTTTTGGGAGTTACAGTACACTGGGTGAGTTTATCCTAAGACCAGAGTTATCAGAGTCATCTGTAGTTACAACTTGTAACTACAGATAAGCATATACTAGTATACTTTCATTTCCGCATAATATTTATGAATCATGATACGCATCGTTAAATTTAACCATTTCACAAACACCATTTTGGGTATAGATATTTTTTTATTTCACAAGTCCACGTTTCCTATTTTTGAATGATAGAATAACTTGCATAAACATAGTTCTTTTTTTCAGATAAATGATGCCATATTTGAGAGACGAGGTGCAACTTTGGGATGTGTACGATTTGCTGGAAGTCACACATTCGACAAGATTGCAGAAAAGTTGGATGATATTCGGAGAAACTTTTCATTTTGTGAGAGCAAGATTGTTGCCACCGTTACTGATAACGGGTCGAACTTCGTGAAAGCATTCAAAGAATACGGCATTACTGTTCCGGAGACAAAAGAATATCTCGAGGATGAACTTCAAGAAGATGGAGAAGACGACTTGATTGGAGAACAGGATCCAAACGAATAGGGATTCATACAGTCCTGTGTAGACATCGATACAGATTCTGAAGAAATCATTCTTTCAACACATTTGAGATGCTGCTCACACACACTCAGTCTAGTGTGCACCACCGATGCAAAATCTACGCTGAAAGGACCTTATGCAAAAATACACCATACTGCCATGGGGAAGTGTTCAGCCCTTTGGAATTTCTGTGGCAAGCCTAAAACAACCGAAATAATCTAGGAAACTCTAAAATGTCAGTTGACATTACCATGCGTCACAAGATGAAACTCCTTGTTCGACAGTTTATCAGTTCTGTTGAAGCATAAAAGTGTCCTAAATGAAACAATGAAACAACTAGGACTGCCAACATTTCGTGAAAATGAGCTTGATTTTCTCCAGGAATACCTAACCGTACTACAACCCATTGCAACAGCACTTGATAGGTTGCAGTCCGACAAAGAATGTTTTTACGGTTGCCTGCTTCCGACATTGTTAGCTGTAGAGAAGAAGCTAGAGCGTTTGAATTCGGAGGCATTGCGTCATTGTCAGCCACTTCTCAATGCAGTCACAGTAGGGTTCACTAAGCGGTTTGAAAAGTTTCTGTGCCTTGATGCGTCGCATGAGTGTAAAGCAGCAATACTGGCATCGTCTTCAAATCTTCTGTTCAAGTTGAAGTGGATGACAATAAAAGGCAAATTTAATACTAACATTGTCAAAAAGAGGGTTCAAGAAATGTTGGTTAATGCTGTTAAGAGCCTCAGCGAGCAGACCCCCCAGCAACAACTAAGTGATGCTGCACCTGACGGAAGTGCAGATGATTTCTTCTGTTATGAGTCTGCTTCCACTATGTCTCTGCAACCCAAGATTCCACTGAGATGGAAGTTTTACAGTATCTGGGTGAAGGAAGTCATTCTCTCCAATCTCTGAGGCAGTACCCAAGAATTCTACGGGTCTTCCTGAAGTATAGCACACCACTACCATCCTCTGCTCCTGTAGAACGGTTGTTTAGTTTGGCTGGTCACATTCACGCTCCAAAAAGGAATAGACTGTCTGACCAGATGTTTAGCCAGCTGGTATTTTTGAAGGGTAATAGTAATTACTTTTAATTGTTAGTGTAATATTTTCAGTCATTCATGTATCCTACAAAATTAAAACATACTTTCATTAAATAAAGCAATTGTTTTTATTTACATCTATAAAACCCATTAAAATGTTGATTTTACTTACAGTGCGTACAAATTACTGTACTAGTATAAACAATAATATCTAATACCTACATATTAAATGAATAATTATAAAAATGTACCGGCGATACATGTATCGGCGATGCATGTATCGGTATCGGTATCGCTTAAGACATCTAGAAAGTATCGGCGTATCGGTATCGCCTAAGACGTTCTTCATGTATCGATGTATCGGTATCGCTTTAGCGATTTTCATGTATCGATGCCCATCACTGATCACAACTAATAGAACACTACAACAATATCCTAGATGCATTGGAAGGCAATGACAACTACGATGTTATATACAAAGAGTTGCTAAAGCATTCGACAAATGTGACCATGGTATAATAGCACATAAAATGAATATATGGGAATAACAGGCAAAGTTGGAAAATGGATCTACAACTTCCTCAGAGAACGTCTGCAGGTCGTCAAAATTCAAGGTATATCATCATCAGAATCGGAAGTACGCAGCTCGGTACTACAAGGGACAGTACTGGCCCCACTCCTGTTCATTATCATGCTAACAGACATAGACAGCGGAGTAAACAGCAACAGTATTGTAACATCCTTTGCAGACGATACAAAGATCAGCAGAAAAATCAGCGATGTGCATGACGTGGAGGCCTTGCAGAGGGACACGGACAAAATATACAAATGGTCAGAAGACAAAAACATGTCATTTAACACCAGAAATTTCAGCTCTTGAGATATGGTAGAAAAGAGGAACTTAAACAGACTGCATATTATGCTCCAGATAGACAGGAAATTCAGAGAAGCACGAAAGCGATCGATCTCGGGTTAATAATGACAGATGATGCGAAATTCGAAACACAAAATCAGGTAGCGATAAATAAAGCAAAAAGAGTCGCCGGACAGGTACTAAGAACGTTGAAGAGAAGGGAGAGGAGAGTAATGATTCCCTTGCTAAAAACACTGATTCTACCAAAACTTGAATACTGCTCAGTTTTGACGTCCCCATATAAAAAGGAAGAAACTAATAAACTAGAAGAAACGCAAAGGCATTTCACAGCCAAGATTGATGGCTGCAAAGAACTCAACTACTGGGAAACTTAGACTATGTAAACTAAATCTGTACTGCCTGGAAAGAAGAAGAAAGAGGTACACCATAATACATATGGAAAATGATCGAAAAACTGGTACTAAGCCTAAAACTAAACCCAATTACCACTCAAACAACACTGGAAAATAGGAAAGGCAGAATGTGTAGTGTTCCCAAATTAAAGGCCCGACAAGGGACCTCCTCAACTCTGAAGGAAAATAGCTTGGTTGTCAGGGGGCCAAGACTTTTCAACCAGCTTCCAAAGGACCTCAGAAACGTAACGGGGGTCAAAGTTGAAGTCTTGAAGAGAAGACTAGATGTCTGGCTCAAGACGGTACCAGATGAGCTGGGCGTGCCTGGCTATGTACGGTGGAGAGCGCAAGAAAGCAACTCGCTCCTCCACCAAGCCAGACCTAGACGCGGGCCACCAGCTTGACCTCCGTGTGAGAGAGACCAACACACGAAAAAATGCTCCCAAGACAACTCCCAAGACAATTCTATTTTTAAATTTTGAAAATTCCTTGTCGCCCAGTACCCTAAAATTTCATTCAATGAGCGACAAATTTTCTTCACTGGGTGACATGAATGTCACCCACTCACTAGGTTAAAAAATGCTCTGGTACATAGTGTAACCGCAGCCTAGAGAATAGGCTATACCCAAAAGTGTAGGCAAACAACCGGCAAACTAACTTTCTCATTACGACTGCGGTAGGCCTGTACAATTATTTTACCGTATTCAATTATCTTACTGTATTTGCATCCGCTTGCTTATTTGCTCATCTATACATTTTATTTTACTTGCCTAATCCATTTACTGTACCATACCGTACTTTCATTATGTCAGTTGTTGTTGACTTAATTACTTATTGTGCATTCACTGCTGTATATCTCATTAGCCTACCTAAATTAGTGTTTATCATCATTGTATTTAATTAACGCTTATACTGTGTAACTATTTCGTATTGCCAATAATTAATCAGTCATCTTTAACACACTATAAATACCGTTATAGAATTGTTAAGCACTGTGAACAAATAATTGATTTATTTTCCTAATTAAACACGAAACAAAGTAATTTTTCTCTCCTTATTAAATATTGTTTGTTCGGGCTGTAATCCCCAAGCTGGTAACCCCTAATCATTCATTTCAATTTAATTCATAAATTATAGTAAGCCTACGTTCTAGAGATAGGCTATACCCAAAAGTGTAGGCAAACAACCGGCAAACTAACTTTCTCATTACGACTGCGGTAGGCCTGTACAATTATTTTACCGTATTCAATTATCTTACTGTATTTGCATCCGCTTGCTTATTTGCTCATCTCTATACATTTTATTTTACTTGCCTAATCCATTTACTGTACCATACCGTACTTTCATTATATCAGTTGTTGTTGACTTAATTACTTATTGTGCATTCACTGCTGTATATCTCATTAGCCTACCTAAATTAGTGTTTATCATCATTGTATTTAATTAACGCTTATACTGTGTAACTATTTCGTATTGCCAATAATTAATCAGTCATCTTTAACACACTATAAATACCGTTATAGAATTGTTAAGCACTGTGAACAAATAATTGATTTATTTTCCTAATTAAACCGAAACAAAGTAATTTTTCTCTCCTTATTAAATATTGTTTGTTCGGGCTGTAATCCCCAAGCTGGTAACCCCTAATCATTCATTTCAATTTAATTCATAAATTATAGTAAGCCTACGTTCTTGGCCACGTCAAATTGGTGATCCGATCCGTAGGCCCATATATATATATATATATATATATATATATATATATATATATATATATATATTGTTGGGGATTATTTAACCTCCTTTGTAACATCTATACAGTCCATATTACGAAAGGGACCTACAACTTTATGCGTGATCCGAATCCCTACTCCAAGACGGGAGGCCCAGAGAAACATTACACTGGTCAACACTCATTTTATTGCCAATCATATTAGAGTGATTTTGGGGTAACTTTGTGGTGCTGATTCCGAATATGACATCGGTTTTTGCTATATTGGCTCTAATTTATGAGATAATTAGTACCCCATTGAAACACGTAAAAATGCAAAAATTTAATGTTCGGGCGGAGCCTACTTACAAATCGCATTGAAATTGTCTCAAATCATACAAAAGTAAACACATGAAATACATAATGGCATTTTATTCTGTCTCACCATCTAAAATGTTCCGGTAGTTTCCCATATGCACCTTATGGTTACGTTTCCTATTAATTGAGGGTATTCATTATCACAAGAACTAGAGCCAAATCGGAAAAACTACTTTCATTTTGGAATTCAGCAACCCCAAAATACCCTAAATTCGTACGAAATTCCTTGGCAACGAAAAAAAAAGTTTTTTTGTTGACCTGTGTTATCGCTCACTTCTGAAATCTGATCCGGAACTCGAACACAGGACCTTCAAATTAACAACACTTTACCACTAGGCTACCGTGGCACATACTTTTGGAGGAATTAAAGTTGTGAGGGTAACATTTTTAAAAAGATTTTTAATAACTGATTTTATTTAAATCTCTATTTGAACTCTTAATAAAACTATAATTGTGTCGTATTTGAATTGAGATAAATAAATTGCTTAATTCAAGTAAAAAATTATTTTATTTCTGTATTTAGTCTGTGACACAATTTCGGAAAAAAGTTCTCCTAGAAATATGAAATGTTAAATAGTATAAAATTTACTAATTAGTAATGACTTTTTAAAATTTGTATTGATCAACAAAAGAATAAATTACTCGAAGAGAAACTTAATATTACCAATTAATGATTTTTATGCTTTTACAAACTGTATGTTTCTAGGCGAACTTACTTCCATCTGTGTAGATTAATAGAAACTCATTCTGCTCATTGTGTGATACATACTATGCTGTACCCGCCAGGGTTGTTGTTGTTGTTGTTTAGCCGATCAGTCCACCCTGATCGAGCAAGCCGGCGGCACGCAGGTAACCGATCGCCCTCTCCGGAATGGACCAGAGGTTCAGCGCACTAGTGATGTTGTGTTGTGTTCGTTGTTGTGCTAGAGCGGTACAGTCTGTCATAATGTGTTCAATTGTTTGTGGTGTGTCGTGGCACAGGTGGCAGGTGTCGTCTATGGAGTTGTCTAGTCTGTGTTTATATGTCCGTAAGTTGGGGTGATGTCCACATCGGAATCGTGCTAAGTTAACTCGATCCGATCTGCTCAGGCTGATCTCTGACCTGTTAATGGGTGGCTGCTTCGCACCTAGGACCGCATTCGGACCGAGTCGTGTGTCAGTGCTTTGTGGGTTAGGTGTGTGTGTATGTGTTTTCTGTACTGTGTGATGTCTGTGGGGCGTGGTATGGAATGGAGTATTTGGTTATAATGTCTCTCTGGTGTTACCTTAATGGTGCGAGGTGTTGGTGCATGATTGTACATGTAGTGGCAAGGGTGTTGTGGGTTAGTTGTCGCTGCTGCCATGAATTGTGTTCCTCTCATATCTAAATGTTCATTAACTTTCAGTATTTTTGTTTCTGTGTGCAGGTGTTCTATTGGTGTTGTTTGAGTGCATCCTGTAATGATACGAAGTGCGTTGTTTTGTGTAAAAATGAACAACGAATAATCAATATTCATTTTTACATAAGAACCAAAATCGCTTAACGCGAGTTTGGATAATAATTTTACTTGTAGCTTCCTATTTTTGTTCGTGTCACAACCCTACGATCTACCATATCTATGGTTTAGTCGTATCCATTTTCCATTTGTTATAGAAGTTATTATAATTAATTATGATTGTCTTGCATCTCACCCTCGACCCTAGATTATGCATACACATTGCATATAACAGGATTGGAACCCGTAGTTGTACTTCTTAGTCATTAATACCCACTCTTTGTCACTAATTCGTTCTTGTAAATCTTCCTAATAATGATTTGTACTATACGTACAAATTCAATAACTATGACGTCACATTTTCCCGTCATTAATTTCCCTTGATCATTATCCTATATAAATTTTATTAAATATTCATTTTTACTCGTGTCAATCTATGAAACGCAAAACTTCATGCATTCGTTCGAAAACGCAGAAATACGTTCTCGTATTATTTTTTTCATTTTTATTTTTAATTATATCACCTCTCAATGAACTCGAAAATGCTGAGGTAGGTGATCAAATTTCGCTAACTGGCAAAATCGAACGCTTCAAAGAAAAAAAATCTCCTTTCGCTCTGATTCGAATTTATAACATTATCATGCGTTATGTTGTATCATGTGTGTCATGTCTCATGTACTTGTGTTGTACTAATAACCATACATAATAACCATACATATAACCATATATTATAACCATATATAAATATATAAAAAACACTGTAAGAATGGTAAACGACGTAATGTACTTCAATGAAACTGTACTTAATGATGTAATGTACTAAATGACGTAGTCAATGTACTTTAATGGGATTGTAGTTAACGATAATAAATGAATTAATTGGTAATTATAATCATAGTTACAGTAGACCAAAATTACAATGTACTCAATGTCCGACCCGACATTATGTCGCCATAAGGAATGTAGAATCGGCGATACTGTTGTTATTTTTTTTATTATTATTTTCCCGTTGGAATAAATTTTGATGTGCTTTCTACTTTGCCAAATAATTGATGACCTGTTGTTTTTAAAAATCTCATAATTATTTTTTAGATTTAGCTTAATAATGAATCCTGAGTAACTTTTGCCATGTCATGTTTTGCATACATTCTTTCTTCGTTATAAAAGATGAAGTCATGTCTTGCCTAAGCATTTAATTGTAAATCTTAAACCTTTAATTTTTACTCATATGCATATTTTAGTGTAAAGATGCATAGTTCAATTTCCACTTTTAGTTAACTTGGCAGATCATCACAACATCAGATCTGAAAATACGCAATTTAAGATAAAAATATGGCTTCATCTTCAAATATCTTGTTTATTCGTTTAAACCTTACCACAGCTAAAAGATTTACTTTATTTTCAAATATTGTGCAAAAATAATGCAGCCTCTTCAACATTTAATAATGATGATGTTAATAGAATCGGGGTATATAAACCCCACAAATTTCTTCCATGTTTATTCTGATTCCAACTACGAGGCTGAGCATTACCTGTAACAGTTTAGGAGTAAAACACAGTAAGAAAAAGTCTTTATCTTCTCCTTCGAGCCGTGCTCTCTTCAGAAAACTTAGTCATTAGAATCTCCCGATAAGTTACAAGAAGAATCGGAGAGAAACCTCAAAGAATTTAATAAGCCTCTCAGAATCCTCCGAGCCACTAAAGAAGAACTCGGAGAGTAGTATAGAAGAAACTACTGCAAGTAACAGATCCGTTGCTGCCTCCTAACCAGAACCCCCGTCGATTCCGAACCACCCCAGGGCCATAGACGGAGGGGTTAACATTTGTATTGTCTGTAAGGTGTTTGAGAAATGGGTGCCCAGCATGGGCTAGCATAGTCCATAACTGAGCGAATATATTGTTTGTATATGAGTGATGTTGTTTCCTGCTGGTGTCCAAAGTTTGTGCCTGTTAGTACCCTAAGCGTGTTAAGTCTTGACGTACATTTGTTTTTAATGTCTTGAATATGGTTTGCAAAAGATAATGATGTGTTGTATGTGACCCCAAGTATTTTGGTCTTGTGAATGTGTGGAATGTTGATGTTGTTGTGCATGTTTGTGTTGAGTATTTTGTTTATGAGAGGGAAGCGTGGGATAGCATCAAATGCTTTACTAATGTCTATTGTTGCTAATAGTGTACGTTGAGCTGGTCGTCTGGAGTTGATGCCATCCATGATGTGCTGCGTGAGGTTAGTGAGTAATGTCGTGGTTGAATGGTGAGGTCTGAATCCATGTTGAGTAGGCGATAGTGGAATGTGTGGGTTGGTGATTTGTAAGATTAGTCTTTCTGTTACTTTGGAAGGTGTGCATAGTAAAGTAATGGGTCTATAGGAAGCTGGTTCTGTTGGATTTTTGTTTGGTTTGAGTAGTGTAATACCCCGCCAGGGTAGTCTAGTGGTATAGAGCGCCGGGCTATAATTGGAAAGTCCTGTGTTGGAATCTCGGGTCTGACTTCAGATATCAGTGATTAAGAAACTTCTCTGGGTCTTCCTCGGTAGGATAGTGGTTCGGATCCCACATCAAGCTGTAGGTCCCCTCCGTCAAATGATTTAATGCAATGAAGGAGTCTAAACTTCTTTGGTAAACTTACATTTATTTACACGATATAATAGATATCGCTAGATACAATGTAGAAAATTTGAAATGTATTTTAACCCTTTAGCGCACAGTGTTAACTTTACCGATTTTTTTCTGGTTAACGCCAGACGATTTTATTCAGTCTTGGAAACGACTTCTGTGCAGTAAAGGGTTAAAGAACTAATTTAAAACTTACTCTTCATTCTAATTTTAGAATATTTTAAAATAAAATTAAGAGTTCTTGTTCTACGGTATAGTTTAGCGTTTCCCAACCAGGGGGGGGGGTACTACGTCGTAGCCACTGTCGTAACACCGCTTCCCGCAGTAGTTGGATGGGAGACCGTCCTCCGCGTCCAGATTATCTAGCGACCCGTGGTTTGGATCCCACGTAAAGCTGTAGGTCCCCTCCGTCATGTGACCTTAAATGTTACGAAGGAGGTTAAACACACCCAATCATTATTATTATTATTATTATCCCAACCGGGTGGCATTCAGATGCCTTTAGCCAGAAAAGGTTGGGGGAGGGACCATTGATATAGCTATAGGCTCATTACAGCTAACCAGTCCTTATACACTCAAAGTTGTCCGCTGTGTGTACTTTAGAACCGAGAGAAGAAAAATAAAAGGATCAACGTACTCTGACTATGAGATGAGTGTGTAAAGAGTACACTCGGTAGATCGAAGGTACATTCAGAGTAATTTAAAAGGTTTTCTTAATCTCCACGAGTGTACTTTTGTAAATCTCACTTAGTTTCAGAACACATAATTATATACTTTATTTTTATTAAACGAAGATATCACGACCTAACCTAACCAATCGTCAAGGGTGTACAGTTGACCTAACGATTAGTTAGGTTAGGTCGTGATATTTTCGTTAGTTAGCCTTATAAAGTTAACTAAAAAAGGCTGGGGTGACGGATCTTCAGGTGATCCGAAAATTGTATATATAACGGGTACAATAAATATCTCCTTTTACAGTACTTACAACACTACAGAGAGAGAGAGAGAGAGAGGAGAGAGAGAGTGGTATGTTCATGTACGACTAAACAAGCACACAAGAGACCCGACAACGCCTTATTTTGATTAATATTCTATTCTTGTATAAATTCTGCTTTTGTGATATTTGATAAAGTAAAAAAAAATGTTGTTCCCAATATTCTAAATAAATAAATTACTCAAATTCTTTGTATTTTACTTCCTGTTAAAATTTTTGTTTAAATTCACTGATGTATAAATAAAAAAATAAAAAAAATATATACAGTGTATATATATATAGGTGCTCTTCCAATATGTGCTCTACCGCGAAACTGTGATCTACCATATTCCAATACGTGCTCTACCGTGAAACTAGCCTTATAAGGCTAACTAACGAAAATATTATGACTTAACCTAACCAATCGTTAGGTCAACTATACGCCCTTGACGATTGGTTAGGTTAAGTCGTGATATTTTCGTTAGTTAGCCTGGAATATGGAATATTAGTTGGAATATGGTAGATCACAGTTTCGCGGTAGAGCACATATTGGAAGAGCACATATATAATATAGATATATATATACACGGTGAACCAAAAGTAGGTGGACAGTAGGTTGAATACGGTTTGTGTTATATTATATTATAACTATGGTTTCATTATAACTATGGTGTTTGTGTTATATTATATTAAATATTATAACTAAATTTATTTAAATTTTATTTTGTATTATAGTATACAAAAAAATTAAATATGTATTCTCAAAATAAACGTTATCATTTACTGTCCACCTACATTTGGTTCACCCTATATATATATATATAAGCAAACAACCACAGGGAAAAGGAAAACGGAAACACGAAATCCTTTTCCTTTTCCCTGTGGTTGTTTGCTTATTAAAAAGATCGTGTTGTTCTGTGATTTTATTGCATATATATATATACCATGCCAATCAACATGAACAATTTTACATCGAGTCAGTGCTTTGTTCCAAAAATTATCCTTCATCCGGCATGACGGGATGTACAAAGTGTTCCGAAAGTCTCTACTTATGCTTAGATAATGGAAAATACATTAAAACACTTAACCCGATGGGAAATATTTATAGAACAATCACATAAAATGTTCAAAATATCCTTCATTTAATTAAAACCACGTTAATTACATTTAATGGAATTAATTAATGAAATTCCACAATAGAGTAGAAACTTCTGGGCCACACTGTACAGTGCACACTATATAGGTTTGATTATTTTTGCGTCTGTCGAAATGCACAATCATTCTTGCATCGGGGGATTTATTATAAAAACACAAGTCACGTTTTCTACTAAAATTATATTAAGTTTTATTTACAGTTTAGGAATGGACTAGCAGTATATATACATACATATAAATCATAAATAAGAGTTATATAAATGCAATATATATATATATATATATATATATATATATATATATATATATATATATA
The DNA here is from genome assembly GCA_023014485.1 of Bathynomus jamesi. Classification (NCBI taxonomy): domain Eukaryota; kingdom Metazoa; phylum Arthropoda; class Malacostraca; order Isopoda; family Cirolanidae; genus Bathynomus; species Bathynomus jamesi. The sequence goes on along the minus strand of JAJOZX010000540.1, from coordinate 1,322,352 downwards.
TATATATATATATATATATATGGGATGAATTTCACAATTAAACACGTGAAATGAATGAATGCTGCAAATCCACAAGGAAAAAGAAAAACGATTCCAAGGTCTTTCGTGTATTCAGAACTACACCTCGTCAGGAATCAAAAAATATATACAGTCATTCCCTGACGAGGTGTAGCTCTGAATACACGAAAGGCCTTGGAATCGTTTTTCTTTTCTTGTGGGTTTGCAACATTATATATATATATATATATATATATAAATTATATATATATATATATATATATATATATATAAAGTTTCTATATGAAAACCTACATGGATCAACAACTTACAACTTGTTCAACTTACAGTAAATCTATTCACGTACCACAGAAAGAGTCATTCATTATCACATAAGTGTTATTCGTATCTAACGGAATCTTTGACTAAAACTAATTAAAAATAGGTTCTGGTTCCATTACTCTGGCCCAGAATAGGACCAAACCATTATTATTATCTCTGATAAAGAGTAGAGATGGACGATCCAAACGAAAATCTTCACTGCCACCAATTCTATCAAATGTTGCAGCCGACGCAGCTGCAGCCACTGTTCCAGTTTCTGTGATTTCAAGAACTGCTTCATGAACAATATTGTCTACGAAAATTCCACTTTGTGTCGTTAATCTGCCGAAATCTGCTTTGTTCTCTTTGAACATGGTGGTGACGCCAAGATTTTGGAGGTCGTTCTTAAGGTACATTTTTTGATTGAGTTTCATTCTTGGTAATTTTACTGATACTCTCTGGTTTTTCATGCGACTGATTAAGTCCTTTAGGACTTGGAAATCTAGATGATATTCCAAACTTTGAATGGATTGAATGCCTGGTTTACCCCTGGGGGTTAAAATGTACATTGAATATTTACCTCCTTTGTACGGGAGGGCAATCATGTCAAATCCAATTTTGTCTCCCTTTAAGAAAGGAACAGTCATAAGATTTATCATCATTGGGACGGTAATGTTTTTGGTTCCCGTACTGAAAATTCTGTTTTCGGTGAGTCTCTTGCTGAAAGGATACTCCCATTCACCATTGAAGTAAATGACGTTCGCAGCGACAAACTTTGTATTTGGGGTAAATGGTCTGCGAATGAGATCAGTAATTTTGCCAGAAGTACTTTTTTCTACCCATTGGTTTACCATGTTCATCGCTAGTGTCGGGGCCCCAGCGAAGTTCAGTCCTCTAACTTTGCTGCCGTAGGAGTCCTCAGCCATTTGGTGAACGGACCCAGGACTGAGAGTCCTTCCTGAAGAAAAAGGCGACTATCCGTATAAACATCCACACCGTGATTAACGGACCCAATGGACTCCAAAACTTTCTTGAAAGTTTGGTGAATAAGTGTGTCAGTAAGGTCATTAGGGTAATGCAGGGCCGTCTTCAGTTCGGAATAAGTTTCACCACGGACGCGAGAAGCAGCAAACTAAGCAAGGCGGCGATACTAACGGGAGACTGTACAACATTTCCAGCATGGCCTTGTTCCCACTGGCTGCCTGATATATCGAGAGCAAGTTCTTCAATGCCATTTATGATAGTATCTTCTCGAGTGTTAATCACTGGCTGTAGATTTGAGAAAATACTGCCACTCGTTTGGCGTTTGTTGATGGCATGAGTAGTCACTGAGGCGAATGCGCAACGAATATTACAGCAATCCTTGTGATCCTGCAAAAGTTAAAAAGAAAATTAAGAACGATACAAATCAATTTAAACACATACACAAATACGTATACACAATAAATTACTGAATATCCGCACTAAGACATGAAAACACGAAATTAAAAAAAATCACAAGCATGAATTTCTAATCACGGAACTTATATATATATATATATATATATATATATATTATTTCACGAAAGTAACACATGAATAATATTTATGATGAAAATAACCACGAAGGAAAAAGGAAACACAGAATGGTGCTCAAGCGCTTTCGTCTAATGACATTCTGAGGATGTTATATATTATTTTCATCACATATATATATATATATGAATAGAAACGACATAAGTATTAAGGAACGTTTCTGCACACGAGGAGGAGAGATAACGAAATAATGAAAAATGAGGCGAACCTCCTCCTCGTGTGCAGAAACGTTCCTTAATACTTATGTCGTTTCTATTCATTTATATACTGCGTGGTCATTGCAGTTATTTGCATATATATATATATATATATATATATATATATATATATATATATATTATATATATATCAGTGGCGTACGCAGAATTTTCCTAAGGGGTGGAATCTAAATTTCCTTTTTGTTCTAGTTATTGTTTTTTTGTCTTTAATTAAAATCATTGTTAAAAAAGTTGAAATAATAATTATTTATTAATAATTAGTAGTAACAAAAAATTTACTCCTATTTTTATTTAGAATATAAAATCAATTCTTCTGGGCTTCATTTCCAATTCTATAATTATTAAATCCACATCCAGGTTAGTTTCCCTATAAATATACATCAGAGCAGTGGTGGAGTGCTAAATAAAGATGTGGGGGAACGCATTTTGAAAGTGTTACTCAGATGCGGGGGGGACAATGGCGAGCGCGGCGAGCCCATACAGCTGGGGGTCCGGGGGCACTGTAAGCCCCCCGGGAAATCTTTTGAAATCTGACCAATTTCAGGGATATTTTGAGGTCATATGCACTGGGTATTAGGATATATTCCAAGGTTGAAGATGCAGTATTTCCAGTGTCATTAGATATATGACATCCAGTACGATCAATAAAAATAGCTAACAACTGGAATGATTAACTAAAAAAAAGTTAACAACTGGTACGCCGTGGTGACTGTTTCATCAGATCTTTATAGGCTAGCATTGCCTCAGTCGAAGCTAAAAGAAATGAAACAGTTAATGATTCTTTCTCATATTTCTTCTAGGGGTGGGAATTAAAAGTTCATGACGTTAGAGATTTGTAAGTTCGGATTTATTTGAAATAGTGAGGGAACGCCGTTCCGTCTACCAAAAAAAGTAAGGGAACGCCGTTCCCACGCGTTCCCACAGCACTACACCACTGCATCAGAGACTATCCATTTAATCTCTTTTCAGATACTGTCGATCTTAGATAAGTTTTTAATCGTTTTAACGTCAAAAAACATCTTTCTGCGTCACATATAGTAACCGGAAATTAGTCATGCATTAGTTTGCAAGCGCCATTTTCTTACTATTATTTTTAATAATAATAATAATAATAATAATAATAATAAATGAATACTTTGTGTGTGGCAAAAAATAATTTGCCACTTGCCACATGGTTAAGATGACTTACTGAGAAAACGTCCTATTCGTTTCTCTCGAAATGAAACTTTTGCCCTACTTTCCTACTTCTTAGGGGGACGGTCCAGACCCAATGGATCCCCCCTTGCGTACGCCATATATATATATATATATATATACAGGGACGTAGACAGAGGGGTGGGGACTACGGGGGCTTCAGCCGCCCCCGAAATAAAATCATAGGTTTGATATTTCTATGCATTACTTATGAGTAAGTACGCCATGCCAAGTACCTTCAGCACATGTTTAATTATTATTTAGGAATTTCACAATTAAACACGTGAAATGAATAAATGATACAAACCCACAAGGAAAAAGAAAAATGATTCCAAGGCCTGTCGTGTATTCAGAAGTACATTCCAGGACGAGGTGTACTTCTGAATACACGAAAGGCCTTGAAATCATTTTTCTTTTTACTTGTGGGTTTGTATCATATATATATTTATATATATATATATAATATTGGCCACAAACTTTCCTTTCAGTTTTTGCAAACTTTGTTAATAATAAGAGAAAGTTTAAATATAACGACAGAAATCTAATACCGTATATATATATATATATATATATATATATATATATATATTGAAATAAATGTAATTATAATTTTTAACATTTTAACTAGGTTCATTAATTTAAAAAAAAATTCTAATTACGACCAACTGACAATCACGATTATTTCGACAATTACAATTGCAGCGGATAAATTTTTAAGTTAAATATAACCGACATTTGTTTAAAATTTTAACAACCTTAAAAATAATTAGAAGCTGATGTCATTGAAAATCTAGGTTGTTTAAGTAAATTTTATGTACTCTAAAAGGCGAAGAAATAAAATTTAAATTTTGAGAATAAATTAGAAACTATTCAATGCCACTTACATTTTCACTTCTTAGATTCACAAATTAAATTTAAAACGGGAAGTAATATTTGGTAAATATTATATAGAAAAAAAAATTCTATTTAATAGGAGCTGTTACACTCGCACTGTTCGCAGTCACTCGCGTTGTGATGTCTTAACCCAAGGTACAACCCTCTTAAAAACGCTTCTGTGACTAATGATGACGTCAAAGCGTTTCCATAGCAACAATTTTTACGCTTACTGTTATACGAACTTGAAACTTAATATTTTTTTAAAAAATGAATGAAACAATTAACTTATTTTGAAGAGACAAATAAACTCTCACGAAAGTGTCAGGAATTATTTTCTCTTTCTAGAATAAGACTACAATTTGACGTGGCCGTCGATCGTGGGGAGGACGGGGGTAGGGTGGGGGAGGACATGTCCCCCTCCACTTTTTTGTGTTGGGGGGACAACATACCAATTGTATGACACACGGAACCATGTCTTTGGAAGATTTTAAATGGAATCGTGTAAGTGTGAATATCTCTCTCTCTCTCTCTCTCTCTCTCTCTCTCTCTCTTTATTACCATGTTTATTTCAAGTTGTATTTCTTTAATATATTTATCTTTGATAATTTCTGAATGTGTCATTTGCTTATGTATATCTAAAGTAGCAAGTTTCTTAACAGAAGCGTTAATTCAGTTGAATTCAACGAATATGAATAATAATTTTGTTCGAAAAATATATGACGTTACTGCTTCACACTTCCTGCTCTTTGTCATTCCTGAAATGCCCCCACCCACCCCAACTTTTCAGAGGCGATCGACGCCATGCATCTGTACAACCTAATAAACTCAGGGTAAAACCAAGGCTAAAGTTTATTTACTTACATATCGTATTTCTCAACTTTGCAACACACTCACTGTGTTGCGAGAACAAAATAGCTGAGCTGCCCAAATATATATATATATGTTGGAAAACCCAGTGAAAGTCTACGATACATATTTTTGACTAAAAAATCTGGAATTTGAGAAGGGTGGGGGGAATAGTAGAAGAATAGGAAAAGGTACAATGATTTATAGCAATATGGGAGCGGTACTTTTTTTCTACAAATAATTTCGTAACAAATTTAGTGGATAAAGAAAATTAGCATTTGGTAAGCTATGGCAATAATTCAAGGTCACGTAATATATGATTATAAATAAGAGAAAAAGAGTGATTATTATGTTCCTATATCAGAATTCTTTAAGCAACTGCGTATATTGAAATTTAAAGACACTTGACGTACAGATATGGGATCACCTGAAGATCCGTCACCCCTATGCGTTTTCGGGTGACGGATCTTCAGGTGGCGGCTTGAATTAACATAAGACTAATTTATAAGAATAAGAAATATTTTATAGCTATATGATAGATAATCCCTTATAAACATAAAAGCCGCATATAAAAGAAAACATTGTTATTTTTAAAATTCACTTTTATCTAGACTCTAGAGTCAAGACCAGTGGTACTCACTGCGCGGCTCGCGAGCCAAATGCGCTATATATATTTGGCTCGCGAGCCGCCCAATGAGTACCACTGGTCTAGACCATGGAACGAAACACTTTCGAATCTTGCATCCTTCCTTTGCTTAGTGAAGACTCTGTACCAGTTATAAAATGGCTAAAACAACAAAGGTTATTGAAGAGCGAGATGAAGTACGAGAATCGTTCTCAGTCAATGAATTGGACAAAGTATTTCCTTGTTAATTGAATTTCAATTTTGATTTTTTTTTATAATTTTAATTTTATTTCCTTTGTAATAAATTTTTGTAATTTATTCTTTTGGTTTAATTTTCCGGATCATCAGGGTCCCCAGCCTTCTTTAGTTAGCTTTATAAGGCTAACTAATGAAAATATCACGACCTAACCTAACCACTCGTCAAGGGCGTACAGTTGACCTAACGATTGGTTAGGTTAGGTCGTGATATTTTCGTTAGTTAACCTTAAAAGGCTAACTAGAGAAGGCTGGGGGCCCTGATCTTCAGGTGATCCAATTTCCCTTGAGGGTGACGGATCTTCAAGTGAGCAATTTTGGGGTGACTGATCTTCAGGTGGCGGCTTGAATTTCAATGAGGGTGACGGATCTTCAGATGATCCCAGATATGCTCCCTAAATCCTAAGGTTCAGTTACAAATCACGACCATCAAACATGGTATATGGAGAGTGAATATTACTCAAAGGCAAACTATACTCTTCAATGTAGTAGAAATTCTTACACTTATTTAGCGATGGAATTATGGAACAATTACTTAAACCTTAACAAATTCCAAAGTTACTGAAAGCACTCCTTTCTTTATTACTGTCACTATTTATTATTATTAAATTGCTGTTGTCATCTTTAAAATTCTCGTTAACCTTCCAAAATTTTCTCTTATCACTTTGCATCTCACACTCGTACTGATTTCATTGTCTTTGTATTAATCTTTTCTTTCCCACCGTATTCACCCGAGTACAGCTTTAAAATTGGCACTCCTGCACACGTTCAATTGTTTGGCAACACTGTTAATGGTCTATATTATCTCTTTACTTTCATTCCACTCTAATAAAGAGGTTAATTCTTATCACGTGCTTCACAAACCAATTTTGTAATGGAAAAATATAAATAGGTGAAACTGCAATTTCTCTTTATTTGGCCTTTATTCATCAATATACAAAAGATATTGAAAGTTTGCTCGGTAGATCTTCCGTCGCATCTAATGGGTTGAGCTTCTAATATAAGAATATGTCCTTGTCTGTAAATTCCTTTCAGTTTTGAGTCTCATAAAACTTTGTAGGAATTCAAAAAAGTTATAAAATTTGTATTTAAATGTTGAAAATACAACATCTGGTCTGTAAGTCACCTTTGGATTTTAAGTTTATTATAAAAATTTATATAACTTGTAAGTAATTTATTTTATAATTTATTATTATTATTATTATTATTATTATTATTATATTTAACAAATAGATTTCGGACTTGTAAAACGTACACGCTTGCTAAAAGCAGTTTACACTGTATACAGCATCTGTATTTAATAATGGTATTATATTCATCTATATAAACTCTGTATGTATTTGTAAATAAATAAATAATTATTATTATTAATAATAATTGTTAATAATAATAATAATGATAATAATAATAATAATTATTATTATTATTATTATTATTATTACTACTATTATTATTATAATTATAGTTTACTATTAAGCATGTTGCTCATAATTACTACTCTTTTCCTGTGATGAAAGTTTTTCTAAGAGACTGACGACCCTTCTTTGGTACCTCGCTAGATGAGTGCCTAAAAATGATTCCAGGAAACTCTTCATTTCAAATCAATTTTTTGGCGTCAAACAAGTAGAATCGAATTGTAATTAAATCTTATTATGCATCTTTTATACACTTTTACGACCTCTCTCTCTCTCTCTCTCTCTCTCTCTCTCTCTCTCTCTCTCTCTCTCTCTCTCTCTCTCTCTCTCTCTCTCATCGCCAATGCACGTTATTTTATAATTATAATGAGAGCATACAAGCCTAAAAATTTGCATGCATGATTAATATTAATGGTACATAATTTTTATTTTTTGCTCTAATTAGCACACACACACACACACACATATATATATATATATGGAGAGAGAGAGAGAGAGAGAGAGAGAGAGAGAGAGAGGAGGGGCGACAAGTTTGACCTTCGTGAAATGAGGAATCATAACACGGAACATTTGAAAGGTTAAAAGAAAAGGTATATAATAAGATATTATGTACCTATATATGAAAGCGTTTAATTGCGCATTTTTGCTTAGGCGAAATTTATCACACACCAGAATTCGAACTCGTGTTCTGTCGTAAGCTAATGACCAACGATCGCATATAATATATATATATATATATATATATACACACGTAAATTCTTCAAATATGTGTATGAAAATTAATCCTCTATTATTATCTCTTTTTTTTCCTCCTTTTCACAGAACAAAAAACATTGGCCAATGTGATTTTTTCGTGCGATTGTACACTATTTAGGAAAACACTTTTCTTAACGACGAGGTGTGTATATATGGGTTTCTTAACCTACATTCTATTACATGTTTAAATGTCTTTAACCCCTTTAGTGTTTATTTTGTACCTAACGTAAAGAACCTAACCTAACTGCCACGTACAAGCACGTACAAAATTCCAAAAGGGTTAAGCAACACTCTTTTATCAGGTAGTTCGTATTTCCACACACCAGAAATTACAAATTTTTATGAAAGGCGTTCTTACCTGAAAATCTGTGCAATATGGCGTCAACACATTTCTACGAACACTTCGAGTTCATGCATAGAATTTAAAGACATAAAGTTGTATACAGTTTTGGGAAAAAGTTCGTCAAGAAGCGTAACATTTTTCATAAAGCATAATAAATTACTAATCAATAAGGATTAGGGCTTCGATTTTTAATTTTCATTAATGTCACAAAAATTAATAAAATGTTCAAAGAAAATTACCAATTAGTAATTTTTTATGATTTTATTTTTCACTTTAAAGTAGTGTACTATTTCTTACTATTAACTTTTTGTAATAAACTTAAACTGTGTTTCAAAAGTCACGATCGGCTCGGCTTTGTTTAAAAAAAATTAGGGTTTTAGGCAAAAATTTTCGGAAATGTTTTAGAAATACAAATTTTGCTTTTTCCCGAAATCAGTTAATGTAATGATTGTCGCAATCAAATTAAAGTCTTCATTAACTGCCAAATATAATAAATAATAATAATAATAATAATAATAATGTTAGATTGTTAATGGTAATTACACTTCATGATACATTCCTTTCGAGATGGCATGACTATATTTCCATCCTGACGTTCTGCAACGCTGCATCAATGCACTGAATGACCTTAGGATTTATAAATGAAATCCAGCAACGACTCCTCAGTCCTCACCCCATCCACCCACCCGAAACCCACAAAGGGAGAGAGAGAGAGAGAGAGAGAGAGAGAGAGAGAGAGAGAGAGATTGGTTTAAAAGCATTCATTAAACCATTCCTGTTTTGTTTGTCACCGTAAATGAAACATTATCCAAACCCACGACAATCGGTTAATTGAGGTTAAAAACAAAAATAAAACAGACGCTCTGCAGAGAAAAGTCAAATGAGGTCAGTCAACTTTTCTCTGGATCCACAGCAGGACTGAATACATATATATATATATATATATATACTGTACACGACAACACAGATAGGTTATACAGTACATATTATACTGTACATAAACTGTATAATATGCAGTTATTGTATGTACGTAGTGGCCCAAATGTGAAGATCGATTGAAATTATATTTGATTATTTTACTATTTCTAAAATAGGATTTTAAAGAAAAGTCAACCTCAAATATGAACATTTCCGTATGAATTTCATTATGTACCTCGACTGGTTTACACTTTAAGGTCTGCTACGTTACAAGCTAGGTTGGAACAAAGCCAAGCCTATCGTGACTTTTGAACCACACTGTACAGTGTACAGTTAACATTTTTTAGAGTGGTTGACAACTTTATTACGAATACTTAAGATAGTAGTAAGAAATAATTCGTTTGAAATGAAAATTATGAATAAACATTCACGTGTGTTTAAGATTCACGACACAAACTAGCGATGGAACGCGATGAATACTAATAAAATGAGAATGACGCAAAGATTAAAGGTTATTTCTCTTATACAGGGTGTCTCAAAAGTTCCTGTGCACCGCTCTATCTATCTATCTATCTATATATATATATATATATATATATATATATATATATATATATCTTTCACCAATCTTTCACCGTTAGGTGGGGCAATGTACTATCCGAGTGTTTTGGCTCCTCTTGCGGGGTGAGACAAGGCTCCTTGCTCTTCCCTATGCTGTTTAATGTGTATATTGACGGATTAATTGCTTCACAGTGGGATGTTGTATAGATAACACAAGGATAAATAACTTAGTTTATGCCGATGATATGGTGTTAATAAATCTCTCTGTTAAAGGTCTGGATCGGCTACTAAAAGTCTGCGAATATTCGCAGAAACATGATATTCTTTTTAATGTTACAAAAACTAAGGTTATGCAGTTTCATCCTAAAAGCTGTACTCAGCCAGCTGATATAAGGTTTAAAATGAATGGTGAAGTAATTGAAGAAGTACAAGAGTTTAAGTATTTGGGTCAAATTATTACCAGCTCATTGCAAAAAACTTCACTTTTTTCTACGTGAAGGTCAAAATATGATAATAAAAACCCACTCTAATAGACAGTTTATTTCCACAACCAAGCTATTTTCCTTCAGTGTTGAGGAGGTCCCTTGTCGGGCCTTTAATTTGGGAGAGTACAAGAAACCAACTCACTACTTCACCAGGTCAACTCGAGAGGATGGGCGACAAGCTTGACCTTCGTGAAATGAGGAATCATCGCGCGGAACATTTGAAAGGTTGAAAGGAAAGGTATATATAGGCGCAAAGTGACTTTTGAGACACCCTGTATTTTATATAATAGAAATAATCTTTAATGTTAAACAGTACCGTGATATTCTTAGGGAATAACAAACAGTTTCTTAATTTGAAATGCATAATTTATTTTTGATGTGACCAATTGTTTTTTCTTGAAGCGAGTAGCGAGCGAGTGAGGTAAGTGAAAAAAATATTTAGAGTTAAAATGTACGCGTTTCATTCCATAACAAAGCAATAATTTCTGCTTATGAATAGGCATTATTAATTATTAAATAATAATAAAAGACATAAGAGATTGGTTAATGTTTATTTAATATGATTCCTTGGAAGATAAAAAAAGAATCGCTTCTTTTCAACTTCTATAAAATTGGAAAAAAAAATTACTTTCTTCAAGACCTTTAATTAAAATTTAATCTAAAGATTAAATTAACCACCATTCATACGTATATCTTAATAGTCGTAATTTACGATTGGTAAATTGTGCTTTAGAAACGGGCATTTTTCGGCTTTATCGACTGTTAAGCGATTTTTTCGTGGCTGTAAAGAATTTTTAGTCCACTAAACATTTGCTCATTTGAAACGCTTTTGTAGTTGGAGCTCCATAAAACTTTCTCGTCACATGCGCTAATTCCTTATATTGAGATTCGTGTTCTTTCCACCACATCAATCTTTATCGCCTTGAATACGTTTCTAGAGTAAGTATTCTTCATTAGATTTCATCGTTGAATTTTGAACCATTATTCTTTGGTGATTCAAAGCTAATAGAAGAATCATCAAAAAATACCAAAAGACTGGATTGCAGTGACGGTGTTGGCACATTCTTAACTGTAGATTTCATAGTTGTCTGATTTGCTTGGTCGATGGTCGATGTGACCAAGAAAGAAGATAGTGAAGAAGAGAAACTGGAACAGACGAAGAAATGGGAAAGAAATAGAGAAAGAGTGGAACAGAAACGAGAGCGTGAGTAGAAGAAGACAGGCAGGCGCTCGGGCTCAACCAGGCACGCGCAGGCGTTAAGAGCAGGCTCTTTTGTAGATTTGGGGATCCGAACCCCGAGGCCTACTAACCTCACAAGGAGGAAGCAGGCCCCCTAAAAAAGTGACAACAGATGCCGATAGCAGAACCATCGACACCTTCTCGGAGGATGGAAGAGAAAAGATCTCTACCTCCAGCGAGGCCACACGACAATCGACCAGTCATCATGATTTGCTTGATTTTGACCCATAGAAAGCGCCGTTCTTGACCTTCTGTCGGATATAGATAATATTTCTTTAGCAAGTCACTCTTTACCTCTGTGAGTAATAAAATCTGTCAAAAATAACTTTTTTATTTTGTAACGAGGGTCAAGAAGAGTGGCAACAACAGCAAATTTGGAATTTTCAAGCTACTGAAATTTAGTTTGTAGTTCAGATAAGAGTTCTTTACACGGTTTTTACTACGCTTTCAGTACTTTCATTTTCATCCATCTTTTGTAAAGTCCTAATCCCTTAGCATTTTTCATCCCCGATAGAGGTATGGGGATCACTTTATTAGTTTGTAATTTCTTCAAATGGCTTCAACACTTTGACTTGATTAGTTTTGATAAAAATAGAATACTACAATCATCAGTTAAATTTTGTAGAAGTGTTATTATTGGGTAGTAATTTTTTTTTTATGATGACTCAGTTGGTGAGTTATGATTCAATGCTTGACACAAAACTCAATGAGTCATTTCACATATTTGGCAAAACAAGTAGGTCCTTATTGCGTAATAACTGTTAAGAGCAGAATTAATGAAGATTTTATATAAGATCTTATATTTTTTTCTGGATCAGCATCAGGAATTTTAAAGATTTATTTTACAGGATCAGGATTTTTAAATTTGAACTAGATCATGAGAGAGAGAGAGAGAGAGAGAGAGAGAGAGAGAGAGAGAGTTACATGAGTAACAAGGATTAGAGCAGGGCTTCCCAACCTTTATCATGTGCGACCCCGAAAATCATGTTCACACAATTTACGACCCCAAATACTGGTCGAAGTTCGACAAACTCCCCAAAAGTTATTTTATATATATATATATATATATATATATATATATATATATATATATATATATATACTTCATAATCACAGCGTTTATGTGCGGGAAGGGCCCGGATTTTCGCTGATATGCAACTACATTCATGATTGATAAATGTGTTGTTGGAAGGCCATAGGAGTAGAATTAAACATAAAATTACCAGATCGGTTCGCGACCCCAAATATAATCTTCGCGTCTTCAAGGTTGGGAAGCCCTGGACTAGAGGAAGCCTCAAAGATCTTTTGGTCCACTCGGGGAGGTTCCTGTTATTAAATTAGTTCGTTTTTTAACTGTTCTAGTAGTAGTAGAAAACTGGAAAGAAAAGTATGAGGCTCTCTCCCCACCCTCCGCTCCCTCCCCGATAGAGGCGAGTACGGAAAAAGGTTAAAGAAAATACCTTGAATTTGGAAAAGTACCCAAGGAAATTTTACAGGAAAGAGGAGAATATATAAACTAGCTCTTCAATTACTCTATGCACATATACTAGAACTCGTACACTAGATAGCACCGTTGTATATAAACTAACTAATAATATATTTGTGCTGATTTTATATCAACTACTTGGTATCGTCACGTAAACCTCGAACATATGGTTTTGATTTTATATAAAGTATTTACAGCTCTATTTAATGAGGTATCGGCCCAACAAAGACCCCATGACCCACTCCAGGATTAAGAGAGGTAAAGCTTATGCTCTCCACGTCTACATCAGTGTACGCGCAAAGTCATCACGCCGGCAAAGCGACGAAGCGTTTCTACAGGAAAAAGGTTGAAACAGGAATTGAAACCAGAAATCCAGCCAAACAAGAAAAAGAAGAGGAAAAAAGAAATCATGACGGCAGAAACGCAACTCTACCTCGCCTAATCCATGTCATGCAATTTTTTTTTGTTCGTTATAAAATTATGTATTTCTGCAAAATACTTTTCTCCTCTATTCTTAGACCTATTAACAAGGCATGCAAGCATGTGAGCGTGTTTTCTGTATTTGGATGCTTGTCATGTGTATGTGTCTGCCAACTCTTTGAATGTCGCTGAGCTTCATTTTGGGTCTCCCGACGTCAAAGGTGTTTATGCGGCAAGTGATATATTTAGTTGTTCATACTTCGCGATGTTGTGCCACCACGAGAGTAGAGAAAATCTCTTTCCGGCGAGGAATATCAGTGGGAGGTCCCTGTATCTATCCCCGTGTACTTGCCCCTCATGAAGAATGAAAGTGTTTCGTGGGTGACTATCCGTTGTTGTTACGCCGAATTCAAAAGTTTTCTAATTAGAGGTGTTTATGAGGCAAGTGATCAAAAAATGAGTTGCTCGATGGTTGATCATGCTATGTGGGGCACAATGCAACCAGAGACGTTCCTCTAAAGTGGGGTGAAGAGTAAGTGTAGGAGGAAATGTCTAAAGAAACTCCCGCACGGTTACGTTATATTCTTAATACTATTTTCAAAACACTTATTTAATCGAGTCTTAAATTATGTTATATGTGGGGACAGTCTTAAAACCTGAGTGTGTTCAGAACTTTGTCCAGGCTATTTTTAAAAATATTTACATTTTGGTTTGAAACAACTTCTGAGGGAAGTTGGTTCAGATATTAATTATTTTAGAGGAGGAGAAATTGCCATAACTTGAAGTACTAAATGTTTTTAGTTCCAATTTAAAACCATTATTTCTTGTCGGACTGGTATTAGATGAGATTAATTTCCTGAAGTCTACCCTGTCTATTTCAATGAGCATCTTAAAAACTTGAATAAGCTGACCGTGCAAAATCCTGGTCTCTAAAGTAAACAGATTTAAGTGCGCTGATCTTCGTTGGTAGTTTTACATGAGAGAGAGAGAGAGAGAGAGAGAGAGAGAGAGAGAGAGTTACAAGGAGTTACAAGGAAAAGAAGTACTTCAAAAGGCCTTGCGGCCCATACCAAAGAGGTACGAATGGCAACGGGTGCCAGGGAAAATTTTCTACACCCTCAAATAGTGTGCAAGATTCGATTTGGTGTCAATTATTCGAAAACAATTGTTCGAAAGCAATTGTTTGAATAGCAATTGTTCGAATAACAATTATTCGAAGTAACAATTATTCGACATAAATGTTCGAAAGAAAAGTTGTCGGGGAGAAAAAAAGGAATGAGCTTCAAAATCTTCATTCAATAAAATATACGGATGTGCGTTTATCGCGTTTTGAAACTAGATTATCAGTGACGTAATCCCTCATTAAGAGTAAACAACCGCTGACGCTATTATGTTCAGGATATGACGTCATTAATTAGGCGTCGGACAATTATGGGTGACGTCAGACGGATTTGGGTGATGTCGGACAATAGGGGGTGACAAATCCCAAATCGGATGTCTATGTCGGTGCGTTTCGTTTCGCCCTGTAATACTATATGATGGCGAAACGAACAGCACTGGTGGGGGATAAATAGTCGGGACGCAAAAAAATAAAAATTTATAAAACTCTATACGGATCAGTATGTGGTAAGTGATCTTTACGGGGGCGGAGCCCCCGTACCCCCGAGACCTAAATTATACAGATGATAATTCTTTTTGGGAATAATTGCACCCACCATGCCTGGGCAGCCGGAACAGAATACTAATGTAAAGGTAATATAAACTTATAAGCATTAATCATTTATTACATACCAATAAATTGTTTTAAAGACATAATACATAGTTTTAACATAATAAGAAGGAGCAGCATTATTCATTTTATCTACACCCCCAATATTACCCATAATAAACAAACCATAAGTAACATTTCTATCAGAAGTAGAAAACCAAGGCTGTCTGCCTGTTATGGCACGGCTTTTACAGTACTTTGCAAAATGCTGGCATTTCCAGTAAACTTTTGTTGCCACTTGCTTGTCTTTTATGTACAAAAATCCATTTACTAAGAGCATTGGCTTGCCTTTCTCACTTGGCACAAATTCGGCCATTCTATGGAGGGTGCTTGACGTGCTCTCACTTTAAAGATTGAAGTTGAACTGTATTATTCTTATTTTGGACATTAATACGAATTGGTAACCGCACCAATTTTGTGGTTAGTTGCCATTCGAACATTTGGTTGGTTGGTTGCCATTCGACAACTTTTCTTTCGAACAATTGCTATGTTGAATAATTGGTACTTCGAATAATTGGTACTTCGAATAATTGTTATTCGAACAATTGCTATTCGAACAATTGTTTTCGAACATTTGTTTTCGAAAAATAGTCCGCGGACGGCAAGATTCGGTCTAACCTTTACTTGAACAGATCCACGGAAGAACTGTTCACAACTTCTGAAGGTAGCCTGTTCTACGTGTCACAGATCTTATACGTAAGGTCATTCCCACACACACTAGTCCTAAACCGTTTCAAACCCAACTTCCAACCACTGTTGCGAGTTGGGTTATCATTTAAACTAAACATGCTTCTAAAATCGACATTGTTGAACCCGCGTAAGAACTTGAAAACCTCGATCAGTTGACCGCGCAGCCTCCGAGTTTCCAGCGAAAACAAGTTCAGGGCGCGTAAGCGTCGATTGTAGCCCATATGCCTAATGGAAGGGATTAACTTTGTGGCCCTCGCCTGCACTCGCTCCAGCCTCTCAATATCTTTCCTGAGGGTGGGCGACCAGAACTGCACAGCATACTCCAGGTGCGGCCGAACCAGGGAATTGTACAGAGAGAGCACAATCTCCTTGTTCCGAAACTGAAATTGCCTCCTGATATAACCCAACAGCTTCTGGGCTTTCTTTTCCACCTCTACGCACTGTTTGGTAAACTTAAGGTCGCTGCTAATTAGCACACCCAAGTCCTTTTCCAAATCAGTCGCCTCGATATTTCCCCAACATCGAGTAGTCCGACTTGGGATTGGCGTAGCCAATGTGCATCACTTTGCATTTACCCAAGTTAAACGGCATTTGCCATTTTTCGGACCACTCTCCTATCCTACCTAGGTCCGCACGCAGTTGCTCGATCGCTTCGGGCGTCCCAACATTGGCCCCAAGCTTGGTGTCATCAGCGAATTTGGCGATCCGACTGACGATGCCACCGTCGATATCATTTATGTAAATGATAAACAACAGTGGCCCCAAAACGGAACCCTGAGGAACCCCACTAGTGACCGAGGCCCAACCCGAACTAACCCCTTTAATTACAACCCTCTGCCGCCTATTCTTCAGCCAGTTTTCAATCCACCTACCTACTTCCCCACCGATACCCAGCGCGCGACTTTCGCCATTAGCCGGCGGTGAGGTACCTTATCAAAGGCTTTCTGAAAGTCGAGATAAAGTATATCAATCGCCCTACTCTTATCATACTCACTCAACATGACGTGGAAAAACTCGAGCAAGTTGGTGAGACACGACCTATGCCGTCTAAACCCATGTTGGGAGTCCCCAAGCAGCTTGTAGGAATCCAAATGGTCAACGATCCTATCCGCTATTATCCCCTCTAATAATTTACCTACAACTGAAGTGAGACTAATGGGACGATAGTTCCCTGGACTTTCGTGATCCCCTTTCTTAAAGATAGGGGTCACGTTGGCTTCCCTCCAGTCACCAGGCACCTGGCCCGTCTCCAACGATTTGTTGAAGACTGTAGCCAGGTGGGGAGCCACCTGGTCGCGCACCTCCCGCAACACTCTGGGGAGAAACTGGTCTGGCCCAGGAGCCTTAAACGCGCTCAGTTTGTCTATTCTATCGGCAACGACTGTCGCGGTACATCGAACACTATCCAGGCCAGCACCTTCGTGCCTGACGCCTGGCTCGGGGATGACGCGGGTGTCCTCCCTGGTGAACACTCCCGCAAAGTACTCATTAAGCACATTAGCGATGTCCGCGTCGGAGGTCCGCAGAACGCCGCTTCGGTCCTTCTAATGGGCTTTCTACTATTAACATAACTGAAGAACTCCTTAGGGTTCCCCTTGCAGAGGCTTGCCACCCGTAGTTCTTCGTTACGTTTCGCTAGCCTAACCTTCGCCTTCACTTCCCTACACAGGCGGACATACGCTTCAGTGTTCTCATGGGAACGATTGGCCTTCGCCCTCCTATACGCTACTTTCCTATTTCGGATAGCCGAAGCGATGTCACGACTGAACCACTTAGGCTGCGTTGAAGCAGGGGTGACCGGTTTTGAGGGTATGGCAGCAGACTGCAGCACCATAAACTCGTCCCGGAATGCACTCCACACTCCCTCAACATCGCCGCCGACCTCTAACCCCATCTCACCTACGCTATCCCGGAGGCTAACAAAGTCCGCCCGCCGTAGATCGAGCTTACTGCCTCTCGAGTTACTACGCTTCACCCGAGGGACGCACACACGGAACCTAATCAGACCGTGATCACTCCCGCCCAACGATTCGTCAACGGTGAGGCCAGTGACGAGGTTGTCTTCGGTCGTGAATACTAAGTCTAGAACGCTTTCGCCTCGTGTAGGCTCATTGACCCACTGAGTGAGGAAGTTCTCATCAGCAAAGTCAACTAGCCTCCTCCCTTCAGCATCAGCAGTCCTGTCTTCCCACTTTATGCCGCGACAGTTGAAGTCTCCTAAAACTACACACACCCTATCCCCTAGCAGGCTACGGAGTTCGGTGTACAGGGCTGTATCCTCCTCGAGGAGGAGATGCGGAGGTCTGTACACCAAGATTAACCTATAGTTCGTCCCTCCCACGTTCAGATCGACGCCAAGCAGCTCCCGTTCCGACCGGAACTGGCAGTCAACCGGACTCAACGTGTCCCTGACGTATATTAGTACCCCTCCCCCCTCCCCACGGGTGCGGTCTTAGCGAAACAGTCTATACCCGGGAATTTTGAACTCCCCAACGTAGTCCCTACGATCAGTATGAATCCAGGACTCGGTGATAGCAATGATATCCTGGTATTCTGATGCTAAGAGCGCCCGCAGCTCGCAAAACTTATTCCTAATCGATCTTGCATTAAGAAGTATTGCACGGAGGGAGCCTTCCCTATTCTGACAGCCCCCTAGCACAACCCGTTTCCCGAAAAGCCAGGGCTGTCGGGAGTTGAAGAGCCCCTCACCAACGAGGGAGCAACTTCCGCAGGAGCCTGATCCCCCTCCAACGTGGAAGGAGGGTCGCCCACCTGTACCTGGACGCACCCTTCAGTTGAAGGTACGTCCGCCACCGGTTCAACATCATCTCTCCCCGGTGGGGGCCCGTCATCTCTCCCCGGGCTCGACCTCACCATTCTGTATAGGTGCCGGTCGAGCAGCGCGCCTAGCACACCTTTACCCTTGTCATTGAGGTGGACACCATCCCTCTGGTAAAGGTCCCACCTACCCGAAAATGCGTCGAACGGGTCAATAAACCTCACGCCCAGCGGGACGCACAAGTCTTGCACCCTCTCGTTGATGCCAATGACCTTACTGAGCGCGTGGTCACTGGCATTCATCCGCGGTAAAATATCCATCAACATTCCCCTGTCTGTCTTCAGTTTTAGATCATCTGCAAGAGACATGATCTCGGTGATGATCCCTTCTGTAAGACCTACCCTACCGCCTTTGAGGAACAGGTCGTTGCCACCAGCGTGGACAACTGTCGCAATCCTCCGACCAGCCACGCGCAGCTTCTCTACCTCCTTCCTTAATTGCGCCGTTCCCCGCCCAGGTTAGCACCTTACCTTCCTCCCGTCCCTGCTTGCAGAAGCAAAGTACTTCTCCTGGCCCCTGATCTGCGAGTTCCCAATCAAAACAGTGTCTTCCTCCTTCGAGCACAGGAGACTAAAGCGGTTGGAGGTCCTAACAGGGGCAACTGGGGTCTCAGGCTTCGGCTTCGCAGCCTTCTTGCCCGAGACCTTTCGATGCCCATCGTCACCCATAGACGCACTTACACCACCCGACCCACCCCGACCGGCAGCTACACCCTTCGGTTTCTTTGGGCCATCAGTAGACCCCTTCCCACCTTTTTCTTTATCGGCCCCTTCCCACCCTTCTCTATCGACCCCTTCTTTACGCCCTCCACCTTGCGCCGCGGTTCCGTGCATTCCACGTGTGTCGCTAGCGATTCCTGACACTGATTTTGTACCGTGGTCCCCAGTTGCACCTCTACTCTTTCTCCGTGGTCGCGAGCTCTGTCCTGTCATCGCTGGACCGCCTTTCCATGGCAGCTATCTTATCAATGAGCTTCGAGGTGGAGGGCGCAGCCGCGCCAGTGACCGCCGCACCTCCAACAGCCGGTCTGGACGACTCGAACTGCCGGACCCTCTCCTCTAGCTTTTCGTAAAACCGCATGAGTTCGCAAAAGCGGCACATGCTGGAGTGGTTGATCTTCTCGAAGCGGCTTCTCTGAAGTTCGTCACCCACTGATTTACTTCACACCTCGTACATTCAGCCTTTAGTTTCTGCGGTCCAGTCATTGTAACTTTTTTTTTCGAACTCTGAATACACTGAATAAGATAAAGCGTTCTGGCAATGAGAGAGAGAGAGAGAGGGAGAGAGAAGGGAATCTTTGTACAGTTTTAAACAAAATGTCGCCATTTTATTCAATTGTAGTGAAACTAAAATTTACTTTTAGGAATATTTTTAAAATCTAAAAACAGGTTTAATTATTACCTGAAATTCACTAATTAATTTTACTTAATTTCAGATTTTTACGGTCGATTGAAAAAATCATCTCGCGAAATTTCGTATTTACTAACGATATTTATTGGTATTTATCCGTAAGAAACAAACAGGGTTTAACGAGAGGATTTTTTAATCGATTGTACAGTTATTCGAAAAAAGTTCGTCTGGTGAAAAAGTTTAAAAAAAAGCATAAAAATTAGTAATATTCTGTTTTCGTTCGATATTTTAATGTTTTTGGTGACTAATAAAATTTCAGAAACAAAATCTAGTCATACTGATTAGTATTTTTTTATGCTTTTCAGAAATTTAATATTTTCTCTGGAATTGTACATTCTATGATCATTCCGCAAGAAAACGTTTAACGGTATGAAGATGAGGTTAAGCGACGTTAGGTCTGTCCAGTATTAGGATTGGGACCCCAAATACATGAGTAAAATTGGTTTGAAACATCAGACCATCAAACATTTTTACATGAAATGACGCTACTATATATATATATATATATATATATATATATATATATATATATATATATATATATATATATATATATATATATATATAGTATATGTATATACAGGGCGTCCCAAAAAAATGTATACACACTTTAACAGCTGATAGCTCAATTGATGTTTCTTTCTTTCCAAGTTAAACCCATTAGAATTAATAATGGCAGTCAGACTAAGCTTTGAACAAAGGAAATTCATTCTAAAATGCTACTGGAAGTGTGAAAACGCAGTTGAAGTGCAAAGACAGTTTAGGAGGGAGTTTCAAACAGATCCACCAACGCGACTTACCATCACTCGAATTAGAGATAAGTTTGAAGCCGATGGAACTGTTCAGAATGTCCACAAGAAGCGTTCCGGAAGACCACGGACATCGACAAGCCCCACAAAGCAAGAAAGAGTACTGGAAACGTATCACCAAAGTCCAAGAAAATCTGTGCGGCAAGCGAGTCGTGAGGTAGGAATTTCAGAATCGTCTGTCCAACGCATTTTGAAGCGCTGTCAATGAAAAAGTTACATTCCAAGATTAGTCCATGCTATTAATGAAGATGATCCGGACCGAAGAGTGGAGTATTGCGAGTGGTACTTGGCACGATGTGGATGTGGATTGGACGAAGGGGTTTCGTAGAATACCCTCCGCGGTCACCAGGCCTCACACCACTGGACTTTTTTTATGGGGATACTTAAAAGACAAAGTCTACGCTATAAAACCTGCAACAGTCGCTGAATTGAGAGCAGCCATTGAACGAGAATGCACACAAATACCAAACGAAATGTTTCGTGATGTTTGCGATTCCATTGCTTCGCGTTATCAGCAGTGCCTGGACCAGAACCGACGTCAGTTTGAAAACAGGCGTTGACAAAACAATTAAATAATGTCTGTAGATTCTATTACATTTTGAAAATGAAATGTATTTTAATAAACACTGCCTTTATAAGTATTTAAAGTGTGTATACATTTTTTTGGGACGCCCTGTGTATATATATATATATATATATATATAACGTAAAGAACGACGCTATTTATACTGCGTGTTCTTTGCAGTTGAATGTGTATATATATATATATATATGGAGTTAGCGACCTTGGTGGTTTAGTGGGTTTCCCCATAAGCGAAGTGAAGATATTGAGGTAGGTAGGTGATTTGACTACCACTAGTGCTAATAATTGATAATGATTCAGAAGTTTGCCAATTTCTAGCTCTCCTTCCCCCAATCTGGTTACTGATTATTATATATAAATCTACAAAGGTTATGCGCCTCAATGGTGTAGTGGTTAGCATCGCTGACTACGAATCCATCGGTCTCGGGATCGAGACCCGGTGATGGCAGGCGGCGCGCAGTGAAACCCAGCTGTTCATCCTTCCACACAATAAACATTTGGTTGGTAATAAGTGGGTAGCCTAGTGGTTAAGACGCTGGGCTGCTGCTGGTGGGGAGTGGTTCGGATTCCACGTTAAACTGTAGGTCTAAGGTAAAGTGACGAGGTTGACCTTCGTCAGAATGAACAATTCGGGCGGAAGCAAAACCAAGGTTAGATACCAAGGCTATCATTATATAAATCTACAAAAGTCAACTTAAGACTTATTTCTTAACTATCATTGTTCATTTGTACGTATCTGATTTATCGTCATCATTATACATATTATTAGCCTTAATATTGTTTGTATGATAGGAGTTCTTTAACCCCCTTCGCAACATATGATGTTGACTTTAGAAGGTCATATGATAGAAGAGCCTACACAGCTTTACGTGGGATCCGAACCACGGTTCGATAAACCATCTGCGAGTAATGCCTTCAAATACATAAGATTCTATAACTAAAACGTAATCCGAGTACCACTGGCAGTGGAGACTTACGATAAAAACCAAGGTTATTGGGGTACTGGGGGGAGAACGAACATAGTAGGATTTCCCCAAATTTCAATTCCGGTTTCAGGCCGAAGATCTTCATCTTCAATGTGGTTGTGTTTGCTTGTTTGTGGGAAGAGTGTTAGTTTAAAAGTTAAATCTTTAAAATATTTTACTGTCATTTTGATTTTTTAGATTTAGGAAGGGAATGGCTACAATCTTTTATCCAGAATACACACACACACACACACACACATATATATATATATATATATATATATATATATATATATATGAAAATGAAAATGAAAAGGTTTATTAGTAGACTATAGTCCATATGACAAATATTATTAATATAATGGCAGTTCATATACTAAGGATAGAAATATATACAATTGATTAGAAATAATAATGCAATGTCAAAGATAAGTGGAGCTACAAACAGACGTTTTCGTACCAAGAAGTCCATAGCTTAGAGGATAAATGGCAGGACTCATGGGTAGCTTGGATGATCGGGTTGGTTGATTTTTTAATTCTTTGCATTAGACTGTGTTGAGCACGTCTTGTTACCTCCGGGAAGCTCGGGACATTGCGGGTAGCAAACATTTGCGAAGCTGAGCATCTCAGGGTAATTTATGTAAGAGTCTAAAAGACCTGTTGTACAGCAAATTTAGGGTTCTGCCAGAACCTTTTTTATAATTCACCACAGTTGCTGCTCGTATATATTACTGCAGAAAGTACGAAAGAGAGTGTCTTTAGCTTCACTTGTACAGAATCGAAAGTTCCTTATGGTCATATTCGCTTTAGCATACAGGCTTCGAGATTGTTTTTTTATATCCAAGTCATCACTCAAGGAGCTGGTAATAATTTGACCCAAATACTTAAACTCTTGTACTTCCTCAATTACTTCACCATTCATTTTAAACCTTATATCAGCTGGCTGATTACAGCTTTTAGGACGAAATTGCATAACCTTAGTTTTTGTAACATTAAAAAGAATATCATGTTTCTGCGAATACACTTCGCAGACGTTTAGTAGCCGATCCTGACCTTTAACAGAGGAACTTATTAACACCATATCATCGGCATAAACTAAATTATTTATCCTTGTGTTATCTATACAATATCCCACTGTTGCCTCATTAAGTGAAGCAATTAATCTGTCAATATACACATTAACCCTTTAAGGACGAAAGGTACAAATTGCTGACGTTTCAAATACACGCATTTATAACTTAACCCTACAAAAAATTCAGGACTTAAAGGGTTAAACAGCATAGGGAGAGCAAGGAGCCTTGTCTCACCCGCAAGAAGAGCCAAAACACTCGGATAGTACATTGCCCCACCTAACAGTGAAAGATTGGTGGGAATACCAAAATTTCAATAAATTGAATATGTACATGGGAATCTTCCTGTCTTCTAGTTTTGCAAATAAAATATTGCGGTTCACCCTATCATATGCCTTACTTATATCTAGGAAACAGCTATAAATAGTTGAATTACTGTCGATGTATTTAGATATTGCTTCTTTAAGTACATAGATACACAGGTCAGTTGAGTGGGACCTTTCAAAGCCAAACTGATTAGGAGATGTCCATAGGAAATCATTTAATCGGAGTAACAAGAGTTTTTCTAGTAGTTTCGAGAAGCAGGAAGCGACAGCAATAGGCCTGTAATTATTGCTGGACAGAATGTCTCCGTACTTATTTTTGACCAGGGGCAAGATATATACCCTCATGAACTCTGCAGGGATATAGCTATGAGCAAGCATGGCTGATAGGAGCAATGATATGTGCAGACATACTACTTCATTGGCATATTTTAAGTGCTCATTCGATAAGTCATCTACCCCTGACGCAGAACCAGTCTTTAACTCTTTAATTAACCTCTTTACTTCAGAAAATGATTCCAAAGTATTTTCCCTTTTCCTCCCACAATCGTTTCGCTGCAATCTATCTTAAGATTATCCCTACTCACACTGTTACAAATGTTAGAATAGCGGTTTTTCCACAGCTTTGCAATTTCATCCTCCCCCGACACCCCATCGATTGTCGGAGGGAGGACATTTTTGACACCCGTTTGATTCTTAACAAATTTCCAAAATTTGTTATTATCGTTATTTATGCGAGCTTCACAGGCTTTTGATGCTCAAATAGACTCTTCTTCCTGTTTACATCGCCTTATGGCCGCCTTATACTGAACCCGACTTCTACACATATTCATGTATACTGGTCCTAATCTGGGTCTACCATGAAAGCACCACAAATCATAGGCGTCTTTCGATTCCCTCTTCAGGGGGGCAATAAAATCATTCCATCCAGGAATAACCTTAGTATGATAGTTGTAAGATTTAATCAAGGGGCTTCGTGCTTCTCTTAACAGGGATATTATCTTACTATAATACCTATCTATGAGTTTACAGTGAGAATCATTTGAGCAAGGATTATTGCAGGCAAGGTGCAAAATTTCTAAATTATTAAAGAGGTGACTTGTTCTGTCTTTGTATTCTATTCTCTGCTGCATATTAACATTGGACCAATCGACGCGATTATTCTTACCTATTGAGTTCTTGTTAAGTCGTGTTGCGCTTAAATTGGTAACGTTAATTAATATTTCTTATGGTCTATGATCAGAAAGAAGGAAATCATGCAGAATATGAACTCTAACAATTCGATCCTTTATATATATATATAAAATCACCCCACTACCAACCAGGTGTTGTTGGTTAGAAATCCTCAAATATTTCTCTTGCTTCACCAAAAAATAAAATGCATGCATTGAAAGATAAATAAATAAAAGAAAATAATTTGGAAGTCGACTGCAATTTACTTTGTTATTTGTTACCTTATGTTACTTTATGTGAGTTCGAACGACGGTTCAGGATCGACCTACGGTCAACCCCTCTGCAACACCCCGTCTCATTTACGGGACTTAGTGAAGGAGGGAATTGCTCTCTGATCTTCTCCTGCCCTCGTAGCCAGCAACGCATGGCTGGTCAGAGACTTTGCACAGGAATCTGTCCAGCTGGTTCTTGAAGTTATTCAGGTCGGTGTGCTGGAGATGTCTCACTTCTTTTGGTAGGGCATTGAAAAGCTTCGGGCCTCGTATTCTGAGGGTATTTTCTATCCTCATTTCATGGCCCCTTGTTCCACCGCAGCTTGGACGGTACAAAATCTGCTTCTTCTCTCATTCCACTTTGTTTCTACCAGGGATGGGGAGTCGGCCAAAAACAACCAACTCCCGACTCCCGACTCCTGAGTCGGTATTTTTAAAAACCGACTCCGACTCCCGACTCCCGATTCCCGACTCCCGACTCTTTCCTTATCATGCTGATCTACAACCTTATAAATATTGGGATGTTTGTTTCGTAGATGGCGTTTCAAGTTTGAGGCTCTAGTTGGAGCATTAGCATGTTTCCCAGTGTAAGCACTAATTTTTGCATTACACTCTTTACCATCCTTTTCTACTTGACAAATAAAAATACTTTCATCCTCATTTAGCTTAAAATATTGAAAGACTGCTGATTTTCTACTAGGCCCACGACTCATTACTAATAGGGGCTAATTAAATTAATAATTAATATATTGCTAATTTTTATATGGTACCTAGTATCCTAAAATAGAAATATGAAATTCATTTGCTAAGATTTACCAGAACAATAAATCAAATGTGGAAATGTGAATCTAGAATTAGTTCAGGAAGATATTTATTTAGGGCAGAGTAGTATTCTGGTAAATTGTTGGCATATAGAAATTGAATCAAAGAGTCGGGAGTCGGTCGTTTTTACCGACTCCCGACTCCGACTCCCGACTCTTCAAAAAAGCCCCGACTCCCGACTCCCGACTCCCGACTCCGACTCCCCACCTCTGGTTTCTACTTCATTTTTAAGGTTAGGGATAAAGCCCTCAAATATTTTCCATATGTACAGTATATTATTGCGTACCCACTATCGCCTTCTTTCGAGAGAGAGAGAGAGAGAGTAGAGTTTCAGAGATTGTAGTCGAGATCAGTAGTCTTCACCTTCCTTTTCCTCTATCTTAGACGTAAAAGCCCTTTGTATAGCTTCAATGTTCGCAATGTCTCGTTTTCTGTATGGGCTTGTGAGTGCTGAGCAATGCTCAATTCTTGGTAGGACTAGACTCTTCCATAATTTTGTGTTTATTTCACCATTAGGGGTCATTCAAAAACAACGTGGTGCTTTTTCGGGTGGTTTTCAAACCCCCCCCCCCCCCTTGTGGTCATTTGTGGCCAATGACTTAAACCCCTCTCCAAAACCACGTGGTCTTCTGATGTCACTCCCACCCCTTCTTAATCTTATGTAAAATGTAAGGTGCCATATTAGATTTCTTATATTATTGAGAGGTAATGAGGTAAATGAACAATTAAAAGGCATATTTTCTAAATAAACTGTATTAATTGTTTGTTTCTTTAATTGAAGATAATATTTTGACTAAAAAATGTAATTTTGAATGTTCAAAAAATTATTTATTGGAGCATACATATTGGATACATACTAACATATTTGATGCATACATATTAATTGGAGCATACAGTGTAGCGTATTTACTATATATTTCTTTCCAAGGCTGTACTCTTTGGTCCTCTGGGACCAGGATAAAACAGGATAAAGAGGATATTTTAATGCGTAGTATTGGCCACGTGGTTAAACGTGAAGACCCCCCTCCCCCATTTTGCCTTGGTGGTCAAATAAGGAACACCCCACTTTAAGGACAACATGGTTTTTGAATGGCCCCTTATGATAACACCGGTCTGCATGAAAATCGATTTCTTTATTTTGAGTGGTGATTCTGAAGCAGTTCGCTGCGCTGAATTAAAAAATGCTACCAGTTTTTTTCTATCACCCACAGTTTTAAAGTTATTAGCAAAACAATTTTGGGGCGTTTTGTAATTTTTTACCTTTTTTATCTTTAATTAATTTCGTTTTTTCATATTTTTCAGATAGATAATTCTAACATTACGTCTTTAAAATTTTAATAATGGCTTCTAGAGGATGTACCCATAGTCCAGACATATTTTGTTATATTTGTGGTCGGTATGTTGTTGTAAAACAAAGGACAAATGTAACGACCTTCATTAAAAAAGCTTATCATGCTTATTTTGGAATTAAATTAGGAGATCAAGACAAAAGTTGGGCTCCACACAAGGTTTGTCTTACGTGTGTTGCGGCACTAAGGAATTGCCATTTGGGATCCCTATGGTATGGCGCAAGCCTAGAAACCATACCGACGACTGCTACTTCTGTTCTTGCAATGGTAAAGGTTATAATGCAAAGAATAAAGAGAGCCTTCAATACCCAAGTCTTCCATCTGCAATAAGGCCGGTACCCCATGGTCCAGAAGTTCCTATTCCCCGCCAACCCGAGAGTCTGGATCAATACAATTCAGATTCTGATTCAGCTCCAAATCCAGACAATGATGATGTTTATGAACAGCCAACAGCTGACCGAGATCCTAAACCATTAACCCAAGCCGAACTAAATGACTTAGTCAGGGATTTGAATCTGCCTAAGGACTCTGCAGAACTTTTGGGGTCTAGATTGCAGGAGAACAATTTATTGGCATCCGACACATACTTCGCTTGGTAAAGAAGGTAAATATATTTTTTCTTTCAGTTATTTTTTTATTCTTTCATAAACAAGCAATATGCTCGTCCAAGAGCTAGGAGCTATTTAATTCTGCTTTAATTAGGTTTTACTCTATCACCTAAAGATTTCGTGCTACAAGGGGTGTTGTAATACCTCATCTGTCCCCAAATGTTAACCACCCATTGATGGGAGGGGAGAGAGTATTTTGCTGGGAACGGGACTGGTTGTTATATATATTTGCCCTACATTATTATGTAAGCGTTACTGCAGTCTATAACAACAAAATTTATGGTTTAGCATGTGCAATCCAATGTTGGTCTCGATAAGATGGTCCACATTTGGGGATAAATGGGGGATTTATGACACACCCTCTAGTAAGAAAACCATACGTGATAGGGAAAAACTAACTATATTTTTGAGATCAGCGCACTCAAATTATATAGAATCACCAGCTAGTTTGTGAACATCGATCGACAAGTTTTCAAATGTGTACTGGTGTAACTTCAACGATTCTTCAATGACGTCACAAGACTGCGTCTTTATTCAGATAACTTTTTTTCATTTCCGTCACGGATAACACGCTTTATTATTATTATTATTATATATATATATATATATATATATTTTTTAAATTATATGAATAAAATTGCACACACGATTGCGGTTTGATTTCGTGGAAGTTTGGCAATACGGATAATAAAGTTGGGGAAAAGAAAAAGGACGTGCGCAAGCGTGAGATAAGTGTGGAAAAGGTTTTCCACAGGAAATAATTTTGTATTAAAATTTAAGGATGTTATTTTATTTGCATAAATTAAAGTATTAGTCTTTTAAATTTTTAATATTGTGTAATTTATTTCATGCCCACAGTAGATGACCCCAGCGGTGCCAAATCTACAATCTTAAACAGAGACTCCTCAATTCTAAGTGTTCTTTTCGGCTAATATAAATCGCATAAAGAAGTTAAGTGTAGAACCAAAACTATATAAATTCTTTTGCTAATATCATTATTAGACTAGGACTTTGGAACCTTAGTAATCTTTTGTAAATATGGCACCAGGGAGCTTTTCCAGGGCATACCTAACAAAGAGGGAATCAGTGGTGCCTCGCCCCTCTGTATAGCGGGTTGCTCTGCCAGTTAGTCTATAGCTTTTTGATGAAAGCATAGTTCGTGCCTCACCTTTTTGACGGTCAGTCAACTCATTTAGTTTCTTTAAATAACTCTCTAAGCAAATGTAGTGATAAAACATTGAATTTTATTTTATTCTGCTTTGTAAAAGAAATCTAATATCTTGAGAAGTGAACTATCCTTGTGAAATAGAACTGTAAAAGGTAACACGTCATCTTTATCTTTCCACGTGAGATTTAGAAAGATTCCATTCTCTCAACGGATTGAGGGAGGGGACGCCAAATAACCGAAGGATAACATTGTCGTAACACACAGTCAGATGATCTTATGTTTAATCTCTTGAAAAGAAGAACTATGGATTGTTAGCAGCATAAACTTCATTGTCGGTGAAATGAAACGACAAACTGAGTTTATCTAAATGTCGGAGATGGCTGTCTAAACGAAGGGGAACAGCCATCGTCATCCGACATTAGTAATAATGGGCCAATAATACCGAGGAATGTTTTGTGCGAAAAAAATTGAATGGGTTTCTAGTGTTGATCTTTCCTTTACTATTAAAATATTTCCATCTGTACGATGATGTCAAGAATAAAATAAGACTGTGTAAATACAAGGAATAATATGGGGGACTTTATATATATATATATATATACAGGGTGGGCAGAAAGTAGCTCCCTATTTTGGATTGGTAAAAAAATACGTATATTATCCATTTATTTCAGAAGAAATAATATGAAAAGGTAGGCATACATGGTAGGTTTTCTCTAAAATTCAATGTGGGCTCCAACTCTTTCCACCAGCTTCTGGAGCCGCCCAGGAATGGCGTCCACTGACTTTAGCAGGAACTCCGGCGGGATGGAGGTCATGACTTCCCGAATTCGGTCCTCCAGTTCTTCCAATGTCCTCGGTTTGGTGCGGTTGACTTCTTCCTTTACCCACCCCCAAAGAAAGAAGTCGCACGGTGTCAAGTCGGGGCTCCTGGCTGGCCATTGATGTGGACCACGACGACCCATCCAACGCCCAGGGAAGTGGGCATCCAGCCACGCACGGACAACAAGAGCGAAGTGCGGAGGGGCGCCATCTTGCATAAATATCAGATCGTCGATGTTCTTCCATGTGCTGACAACCGGCCAGACCTCGTTTCGCAACATAGCAAGGTACCGCTCAGCATTCATGGTGTTGCGCAGAAGGAACGGGCCCACAACCTGATCTGAGGTCATACCACACCACACCGTTACACTGAACCGATTCTGCCGTTTTTCAGCGGTAACCATGGGATCCTCTCCTGCCCAGTAGTGGCAATTGTGGCGGTTGACAAAGCCTCCGACGTGGAACACCGCCTCGTCGCTCCAGAGGATGTTGCGGAAGAGATGGGGCCAGTCTTCATGCCAAGCCAGCATGATTTCCCCGAACTCCATGCGAATGTCGCAGTCCTCGTCCGAGAGAGATTGGCAGTAATGCGGCTTCCACGCACGCCAGTTCAGCTCCTTCTTCAGCACAGTTCGCACTGAGTAGCGGGAGAGTCCACTTTCCCGAGCTGCCTGGCGAGTTGACTTTCGTGGACTCCGTGCGAACATTTCCTGAACTGCCTGCACCGTCTCCTGGGCCCTGGATGTCGAAGGGCGACCACATATTCGAACATCTGCCACAGACCCCGTGGTCATGAGCTTCGAGTGGCAGTTCTTGATTGTTTTCGGGTCCACTTGGGCACGTGGTCCGTGAATGGCCCGCCACCATCTTTGAACTCGAACGACAGATTGCCAAACTTCGTACCGTGCCGCCAACTGGGCACGCTCCTGCAGTGTTAAACGCTCAGCCATGTTACCCTTCAATCTGAAATGAAAAAAAAAAATGAACGTTACAATTGTACCACTTTAGAGAACACAAAGAGAACACTTTAGAGAAAAAAAGATTACCGTTACAATTGTACCACTTTAGAGAACACACCATAACATATAACAATACAATCACAATTTATACATAATTTATATGTAATTTAAATTAGGGAGCTACTTTCCGCCCACCCTGTATATATATATATATATATATATATATACACTGTATATATATTAAAATGTATTGACAGGTTAAGAGTCGCTGTGACAAACAGTAATAAAACAATTTGAAAAAAGTAAAATATATATTCCCCAAAGGAAAAAATTTAAAATTTTTATGAAAAGCTAAAAGTCCCGCTAAGCTTTTTGAAGAGGACTCCCTTCTTCATTCAGGCAGAAATGCACCCTACATTTCTTCCTGTGTTGTGATTGTAAATATGGAGGTTAATTAATAATATAATTTAAGATAAAAGAAAAGGTTTGTACCATAAATAAAAATGTAAGTTAGTTAGCATTTAAAAGTTCGTATCGGCCTAAGATGAATTAGAAAACATACGTGACTCCTGGCACAGCCAGACAAGTTCTAACACGTTCATACGTGTTTAGAAACGAAGTAATGTTCCACCAATTAGAAATCAGTTTAATAGTCACGTGATATAACGCGTTCTTTCTTGTCCGGTCATGTTATTGAAAACAGATTATTTTTCGGACAGTATCGAATATATATAATAAAAAGATAATACAGTTAAATAAGCCAAATAAATTAGTTAAATAATATAAAATGATTAGGTCATGTTAAAAAACCTCTTAAATTGATTTACTAATTAATGTTTCTAAGTTTTAGATTCAATGAAGATTGAGCAAAAGATCATGTGTAAAGCGCGAATGAACAATGAAACCTTTCTTCTCGACGGGGAGAAAATTTCTAGAAGTGAGTGGAGAGGTCGTACAGCGGTCAGTCAGAAATTTCTACGCGTGTCCATGGGAATTAGGGCTCACTTTTAAGATGAATTCATAACAATAGAGTAAATTCAGTTCTCTCCTAGGGCATACTGAATGGAAACTTTCCTTCAGGCCCTAGGCCTACTCTTGTCCCGCGCTAGGCTAAATTCTTCATTTCGTTAGGCTACTTGAATTCCGATTAAAACCTATTCCCTGTTATTAACTGTATACCGTAAGTGTACTTTAATTTAATCTGTTAGAAACATAAGATTAAAAGTATAAAAACAAGTGTTTTATAATAATTATGCAAGTTTATATTTGTGGTTTAAAGGCAAAAAAATAAGTATTTTTTATAAGTTAAAGGTAAAGTCTGAAATTACTATAACAATAAACTTTGGTTGTTACTCAGTTGAAGTTAAGTGTATAACTAATCCGAAGAAAGACATCGCTGAGTTCACGTTACTACATAAAGTGCAAATTGTGTCGTCACACCGAACCACGAGCAGAGCAAAGAAGGAATGGATTTTTCATTTTCATTCATATGGGGTCACTCACGGAGAAATTGGAGCCCAACAATGGTGGGATGCGAGTAGTAACAACGACAACCTTCGTTGTACCAGCCTTCAGTGGTGAGACAAAGGTTAGAATTGTTTTATTAATATTGTTTTGTTAATTGGTCAAAAGTAATATTACAGGTAGACAATTGGTTACATGGGTTTTATGGATGAACTCTCTATAACACGTAAAACCAGGTCTCGCTCCTTTGAAAGTCCACAGAAGTTCGCTGTCATTGGATTTCAACTGTAATTTCCCATTCATAGGCGTAGCCAGACATTCAAGAACTATACGTACGAGGTCGTGAAAATCGAAAACAAATCAAACGTCACAAGAAAGTGTATTAAGACTATTTATAAACAAATGGATAAATAATAAAATAAATAGATAAATAAATTAATACACAACTAAATATACAGAACAATACACAAATGAATGAAACAAAATACTAAACTAATGATTGAAGTAAAATCATTGATTTGATCTAATCAAAGACGAGTGCAATGTGACGGAGTCCTGTTGCGTCAAACTCATTAGGGCGGTGTTGACGTCGATATTGCTGTTCAGCTTTCAAGAACGAGTTCGAAGAGCACATTCTCCCATACCCTCACAGCCGAAATCTCAATTAAATTCTAAAGGTTCAGAAGATCTGGCGCCAAACTTAACGTCCACAAATGTAATGAGACCAGAAACGCCAGCCATACGATAAAAGCGATACCAAACTTAAAACTAACTGAAGATCATGAATGGGAGATCACTGACGGAGAATTTGGAACTCAAACCAGCATGCTCTCAAACACACTTCTCCCTCTATTCCTCATTACACATACATGCATCATACTACACAATCTTTTCAAAATTTGAAAAAAGGCATTTCAGCTACCTCTTTGTACTGGAGGAGGAGATTGAAGACACCAATCGACGAGGGAAGTACTCCGGGGAAGACGTTAGACAGAAGATAGGGAGTGATGGAACTCCCGTTTCTCCTGTCACTGTCCTCCTTAGCTGATCTTTTTCCGTGTCTTATCTACCCTGTGAGCAGTCCAGTATGCTCTCAAACACACACTTCTCTCCCTTTTCCTCACTATATATACATGCATCTTACACACTACATAATCTTTTCAAAATTTAAAAAAAGGCATCAACTATAAGAGCTTCGGAGTTCCCTTGGGAAGGGCCATAAATATCCTCACTTCTGGCTTCCCCGCTGCCAATACCAGGAACGCAGACCCGGGTAGCGGGGCTGGATCACCTACCGCCCATTCGAGATGTTCTGGGCCTCTGCCTAATTCACTTTTCATTAATTTCTTCAACATTCGTGGCACTTTCCCAAATTTTCAATCTGTTGAACACCACCTCTCCTTCTCTAAACCTCATCTTCTTTTCCTCATTGAAACTCAGGTGTCTGAGACGACTGACGGCAACCCCTTTTCTATATCCTCATACTTTCTCTATACTCAGTTTTACGCCAATGGTGGATGTTGCGTATATGTACGGACTGACCTAACTTATTCTCGTATTCTCGAACTCGAATCTTCCGAATTCTATACCCTCTGGCTACGGCTTACATGCCAATCTCAAACTAAATACATTTGTGCTGTTTAACTTTCTCCTAATTCTACTGACTATCCAAAATTCTTTGACTACCTCACTTTCAAAGTGGAATACATTCTATACCACTCTCCCTTTGCTGAAATCTCCATTTTAGGAGATTTCAATGTTCACCACCACATTTGGCTTTCCTCCCACTTTAGTAACATCCCTGGTGAACTAGCTTACATCTTTTCTATCCTGAATGACCTAGAGCAGATTGTACAGCACCCTACTCGTATCCCCGATTGTCTTGGAGATAGGACCAGCATTCTGGATTTATTTCTTACCTCTTATTCTTCTTACTCTGTTAAACTTTTTTTCCGTTGGGCTCCTCTGACCACAATCTTATATCTGTTTCCTCTCCTATCGCTCTAATCTGGCCTTTGGGAGGCGCCTTTGGCATTTTGGAGGCGCTGATTGGGCGGTCCTTGGGCGGTACTTCTGTGATTTCTCATCGGTTGATTACTGCTTCCGTGGCTGGGACCCTTCCGAGTGTGCTGCGCGCATCACGGAGGTGATTCTCTCGGGCATGGAGGCGTACATTCGATATTCTATTCTTACCACAAATGCAAAAAAACCTTGGTTTAACTTTACTTGTTCTAATGCTATCCACAACAGAGAGGAGGCTTTCAGAAGGTACCGTCGCCATCCAACTCCTGACTCTCACTCAGCTTATATTTCTGCCCGGAATCGTGCAAAATCTGTTCTTCGACTCGACAAAAATTCCTTCATCCAACAAAAAGATGAAAATCTATTTAATTCTTCTCGCTCTTTCTGGCATTTAGCTAAGAACCTTTTCAACAACTTTACTTCCTCTTCTTTCCATCCTCTTTCCCATTCCGACGGCTCAGTTGCCGTCTCTTCTCCTGACAAAGCTGAACTCTTCGCTCAAACTTTCGCTTCCAACTCAACCATGGACGATTCCGGTGTTGTTCCTCCATCTTCTCCTCCCTCTGACTTTATTATGTCTGAAATTAGAATATTTCCTAAAGATGTTCTTTCTGCCCTATCTGGTCTCAAGTCTAGGAAGGCGTACGGTCCTGATGGTGTTTCTCCTGTTGGTCTTAAAAACTGTGCTTCTGTACTGACACCCTGCCTAGGCAAACTCTTTCGTCTTTGTCTCTCACCCGGTACTTTTCCTTCCTGCTGGAAGTTCGCTTTCATTCAGCCTGTCCCAAAGAAGGGTGACCACTCTCAACCCTTTAACTATCGTCCATTTGCTTTGATTTCTTGTCTTTCCAAAGTTTTTGGATGTATCTATTCTCACAATCTTCTTTCAGATCGTCAGTATGGATTCCGTAAGGGACACGACTGGCTATCTTCTTGCATATCTCTCTGACTATTGGTCATCCTCCTTTCAGGAGATGTCTAGCCCAATATGTCTATTGGGCTAGACATATCAAAAACTTTTGATAGAGTCTGGCACAAATCTTTAATTTCGAAACTGCCTTCCTTCGGTTTCTATAATTCTATCTGTGCCTTCATCTCTAATTTTCTTTCTGGCCGATCTACAGCTGCGATTGGAGATGGCCACTGTTCTTTTCTTAAAGCTATTAACAATGGTGTTCCTCATGGTTCTGTCCCGTCACCCACTCTTTTCCTTTTATTTATTAATGATCTTTTAATTCGCACTTCCTGTCGTATTCACTCCTATGCCGATGATTCCATTCTTCACTTCTCCATCCGCTTCCCAAAGCGTCCCTCTCAACAGTCACTCCATGATTCGCGTAGTACGGCTATGGAGCACCTGACCTCTGATCTTTTTGCTATCTCTGATTGTGGCAGAGGAAACCTTGTGGCTTTCAATGCCTCAAAAACTCAGTTCTTTCATTTGTCTACTCGTCACAATCTTCCGCACGACTATCCCCTTGCCTTCAACAACATACAACTCAATCCTTCCTCTTCTCTTAACATTCTTGGCGTTTCCTTTTCTCCTGATCGTTCCTGGAAAGATCACATAAACTCTCTTTCCAAAACAGCTTCTAAGAGGTTAGGTGTGTTGTGCCGGCTTCGCAGTTTCTTCACCCCAACTCAGTTGCTGTTTCTGTACAGGGGTCTTGTTCGCCCCTGTATGGAGTATGCTTCTCATATATGGGGTGACTCAACCGACATCGCCGTACTTGACCGGGTGGAATCAAAGGCTTTTCGTCTCATCAATTCCCCGCCTCTTACTGACTGTCTTCAATCCCTCTCTCTTAGCCTCAATGTTGTCTCCTCTATCTTTACTATCGCTATCATAACGGACACGTCTCTTCTAAACTCTCTAACTGCATACTTCCTTCTTTTAGGAGAGACGTAGTACCAGACTTTCTACACTTTCTCATTCCTTTTCTGTCCAACTCTCTGACGCGAGGGTTAATCGGTATTTTCATTCTTTCATCTGCTCAACCGGTGAACTTTGGAACAGTCTTCCTCAGTCCATCCTTCGCTCTGTCTATGACCTCCAATCTTTCAAATGCAGTGTGGCGAGGCATCTCGAAAACCCTGGACCTTGATTTTGGCTCTCTTCTTTTTGTAAGAGAGGGGGCACTTTTGCGGCTATTCGCCCTTGGCCTCTTTTTCCTGTATAATACCTTTGGTTAGCTTCCACCCGAATTGTTCATTCTGACGAAGGTCAAGCTTTTCACTTCACCTTAGACCTACAGTTTAACGTGGAATCCGAACCACGCTCCACCAGCAGCCCAGCGTCTTAACCACTAGGCCACCCAGGGTACCCATTTATCTACCAACCACTTTATTTTTATTTTATTGTGTGGAAGGATAAACAGCTGGGTTTTGCTGCGCGTCAGCTGCCGTCATCGGGTCTTGACCCCGGGGCCGATGGATTCATATATATATATAATATATATATATATATTAGAAGGGAAATTAGAAGGGAATAATCTACTCGGCGGTTTATTCTGTTTGCACCCAAAAGTGTATAAAGTATCAGTGAATCCGTGCATATAAATTATAAAGTGAAATTCATTAAAATTAAGAAAGTGCAATACAGTTTACATAATTTATCACCAGTTTTAACGGATATATTCAAAACGAAATACGGTTGGCATTCGAGAAAGTTTGAAACAAGGCAAGAAAAAGGTCATAAAACGCAAAGGTCAGAAAACCCTCGAAATAACCTCGACCATCATCGAAAGGAAAGAAATAGAAATAAGAATAAATAAAGAATTTGTGGGGTATTTCTTTTTACGCTAATTAAGGAATAGCATGGCTATGGGTCCAAATTCTCATTTAATCTGTAATTTGTGCAATCTGGTAACAACGGAAACTTGGCGATTAGATGTGATTTCTGCCAACGACTGAATGACTTTATCTGCATGAATTGGAATGATAGGGAAATAACTCTTGTCTCGAACGCGAAACACGTCGTGGGGATCAAATTTCTATGTGGCGCATGAACAGGGTGTCCCAGAATTAACTATCTATTTCAATGAAATCGGACAAATTTTTTAAAAACACACTTTTATTTATGTTTATCATGTTTAATATGTGTTAAAAATGTCTAAATTTCTAAATTTTTTTCATAATTTTATTTTCATAATTTTTTCATTATCTGGTCCAATGAAAGACCGTCTGAAGTCATAGAATGGCAAAGAGACTCTCCAAAAGTTAACGTGTGGCTTGGAATGACCAAATCCAAAATTTATGGCCCATTCTTTGCGGAAGCAACTGTAACAGGTACCGTCTACCTTGATATGCTTCAGCAGTTTCTCGAACCACAGCTTCTTGATGATGGCATTCTTGATAATGTTGTGTTTCAACAAGATGGAGCACCATGTCATTATGCTCTAATTGTTCGAGAATACCTCAACAGACGCCTTCCGAATCGGTGGATTGGACGTGGAGGACCTCGACCTTGGCCTCCGCGTTCTCCGGATTTGACACCCCTGGATTTCTTTGCATGGGGTTTCATAAAAAACAAAGGTTTATCGCCAAAAGATCAATGCTTCTTGTTGAAACACAACATTATCAAGAATGCCATCATCAAGAAGCTGTGGTTCGAGAAACTGCTGAAGCATATCAAGGTAGACGGTACCTGTTACAGTTGCTCCCGCAAAGAAGAATGGGCCATAAATTTTGGATTTGGTCATTCCAAGCCACACGTTAACTTTTGGAGAGTCTCTTTGCCATTCTATGACTTCAGACGGTCTTTCATTGGACCAGATAATGAAAAAATTATGAAAATAAAATTATGAACAAAATTTAGAAATTTATACATTTTTAACACATATTAAACATGATAAACATAAATAAAAGTGTGTTTTTAAAAAATTTGTCCGATTTCATTGAAATAGATAGTTAATTCTGGGACACCCTGTACAGTGTACACAGACCGTAAATTCTTTCGCGGTCTTTAAAGAAATGGAGATAGCAGACTCGAAAGTTACAAAAAAGAATGAAATAATGGGGACACATGGGTCCGGAATGGTCCCAACGAAAAACCGGATGGATGAGAGAGAAGACGAAATAACGAATAACAGCATAATAACGAACAACAATTTAATAACGAATAACAATATAACAATATAATACAGAAGGAAGACATAGCTGAAAGAAAAGATATAAGTAAAAGTTGCGAAGTAGTCAAACGGTCCAACGAGCGAAATGATAAAAAGATAATAACTAAAAACGTAGAAAATAAACAGCCAAAGAAAAATAATAATAATAATGACAAAATTAAGAACTTTGAAAATAATAAGAAAAGAAGCGGAAGCGAAGAAAATATCGTATGTAAATACTATGTGAAAGGGAACTGCAGATATCGGGATGGGCAATGCATATATGCACATCCCACATTATGCAAAACGCATTACACAAGTGGATACTGCAAATTTGATAAGAAATGCATGTTCCACCATCTTACGGTCTGCAACACTTATGCAAGATATGGGAGTTGCAAATACGGAAAAAAAATGCCGATACCACCACCCTCAAAGGAACGCAACGAGTGAACAGAAAAAACGAACATCAAAGAAGAGTGCCAATTTTTTAGACGCAGCCAACACATTTCAGCTGCTAAATACTATCCAGCAATTACAAAACCAGCTGACAAATATAAATATAGGAATCCGAGAGCCGGACAGAAAGTACGAACAAAGGCACTTCATGCGTTATCGGGACAACAAGTACCGACAAAGATAAAAAGAGGTAAATTCTCGGAGGACCACAAGGCAACGAAACCGGCACCCCCATTGGAAAACAAATCGGAACCACCTGTATGCGAAAAAGAAAGAGAAAAAATAAAAATAATCCTAGCCCTTAGCCCTTAGCCCCCTCGCCCATGGCCTAAACCATTAGAGGTACAGTAAAATTAAACATACCTTACAAAAGAGAATTTAATCCTGCATTTAATGAGAAACAATTAAAACTTGGTGTTCCCGCCATTGGCTTCCAAGACAGCCTGAATTCGCTTTGGGTAGCTTGCCAAACGTGACGTGAATAGATCTTGATCGTTACGCAAATTTGCTAAAACAGTTTCAATGTGTTGCGTCATTGTATCCTTCGAAAATCGATTTGCTGCAGGTTCTTGAAACAAGAGACATTCAACCTTGTCCTTTATAACTGATCTAATGTGTTCACAGACGTTCAGGTCAGGAGAATTTCCTGGCCATTCTTCATTTCCAAAGAAATCGATCTCACGGTTCCGCAACAACTGTTGAGTGGCTAATGCAGAAGTGTGACCTGATCGACATCCATAACATTGTTTGGGTTTCTTAGAAAAGGAATGACATGCTGGGATAGAATAATATCACGAAAATACTGTCCATCCCAACTCTGACCATTTGGCTTCAGCACCCACATGAGCTTCTTTGCAATGAACAAAACAAACACACGAACACAGTCTGGACTTTTTAATAAATCGCGATAATGTTCATTGTCATCGATTTCATCTGGTGTTGTGGTCCACACTCGATCATTTTGGTAGTTAGGCCGACGTGTTACGTAAAAAAAATATTCATCGGAGACAGCTAAATGCATGAAATCATCCACATCCCAATCTTCAAGATAATGGGCAAACCACATTCTGTCATCGATGTTAAGTTGAGTTTTTCTTGGCTTTGGAAGTTCATGCCAAGGCTTTAAACCTTGCCTATGACGGTACA
The DNA here is from genome assembly GCA_023014485.1 of Bathynomus jamesi. Taxonomy (NCBI): domain Eukaryota; kingdom Metazoa; phylum Arthropoda; class Malacostraca; order Isopoda; family Cirolanidae; genus Bathynomus; species Bathynomus jamesi. The sequence continues at coordinate 1,281,994 of JAJOZX010000540.1, read as the reverse complement.
GTCGAATGATCTCACCACTAACGATCTTTCCTCTCAACACTTCGATCTCTCTAGAAAGTTTAGCACAGCTGTTTTTCCGCTTACGCGTACCGCTTTCAATGATGTCCTTTGTTTCCTGAGAGAGTGGCAAATTTTTTGCGCCCAGATTTGGTTGTATCCATTTCACATTCATCCAAAGTTTTATTCCAATTTCTTTTGACGAAGTCCTCACCCTCTTCGCAACTTTTTGGCAACTCATGAACGTGTTATAAAGGTGGCTCCAGCATCACGAGCTTCCCGAAATGTTATTGCTCGTATGCGATCTATCACACGTTGCCTCTCCGAATCACCAATTAATTGAGAAGCCATTATATTATCACTTTATCAGCTAGAGTAATTTTAATACCTGCAATAAATAAAGAATTTTATATATTCTATAATCACTAAAAACTATTTCGATATAAGTAAACATGTAAGCTGCAAATGGGGGGGGGGGCTAAGGTTTTTTGGAACCCCTTACAGGGCCTGAAATCAAACCATTCCACGAACAAAGTTGTATACCTGAAAGGACTCATGCAAGAAGCCGGAGCAGACTTTGCATGCCTCACGGAAACTCATCTAAAGGACTGCCAGGCCAACTGTGAAAATTGTGAGTCCTGTATTGACAAAAAACAAATACAAATTGACAACTATAACATCCTCCGAGCCGACAGAACAGTAAGACGTAAAGGAGGATGTGATATTTACACACGCGAAAGGCACATAGCAGAAATGGCTATAAGTACCTCAAACAGCTACGTAGAATGTGTAGCAGTAAAAATTGAAAAATTAAATATGGTACTAATTGTAATGTACAGACCCCCAAACACGCCAACCTCAAAATTTTCAGATTCCATTACAGAGGTAAGAAACTTGGTAAAAGATCTACACTCTCCAACCCCAAATATTTTTCTCTGTGATGATTTTAATTTCCCATTCATGAAATATAAAATGATAGGAAAAAATATATGTATATACCAGGACAAGGGGGGCACACGAGAAGACCAGGAGCAGGTAAAAATGCTACAAGCTTTAGCTGATGAATTTATGTTAACGCAAGAAATAACGGAAAACACAAGAAAAAACAACTGCCTAGATTTGGTGTTCACAAATAACAGTAATCTAATTGATAATGTAGAATATCCCCAACTATGATATCGGACCACAACATCATTGAAATAACAACTAATATAAAGGCAACAGGAAAGGAAAGAACACGCGCAAAAGAAAGAAGCAAATTTGAAATTTTTAATTTTCACTACAAAACTATAAACTGGGAAGATGTGACATCCAGCTTTGAAGTAATAGATTGGAAAACCATTTTCGAGGCCAAGACAACGGAGGAGATGCTAATGACGTTAGAGGTGAAGACGTTAGAAATTGTGGAAAAGCATGTCCCAAAGATACAACAAAGAGGAAAGAGAAGCAGGTTCGAGAGACAAAAGAGGGCATTGTTTCGAAAGAGAAAAAGAGTGACTGAAAAATTAAGTAATTGTAAAGATAACAACATCAGAAAAGTATTAAATGATAAACTGCAAAGTATCGATGTCGTCATACAGGAACTAATCGAGAAGCATACAGAAAAAGAAGAAGACGACGCTATAGAAGCGATAAAGGCTGACTCAAAGTACTTCTATAATTTCGTAAAAAGAAAGTCGAAAAACCATGCGACTATCGGACCTTTAAAAAATGAGAACATTGCTTTATCTGATGATCTAACAGAAGTATCTGGAATATTAAGAGCTCAGTACGAATCATCTTTCAGTATCCCAAAAACTGACAAATTGATATGCGATAGAAACGCGTTCTTTGAAGAAGAACCACGAGGGGAAAGTATAACCGATTTCGACTTTACGACGGATGATATTACACAAGCCATAGAGAAACTAAAAACACACTCAGCGGCAGGATCGGATAAATGGAATACCACACTGATGAAAAACTGCAAGAATGCAATCACTGAGCACCTATACTGGATATGGAGACGATCACTAGACACGGGTGAAATACCGGGCATTCTGAAGAGCGCGAACATAGTCCCAATATATAAAGGAGGAGATTGATCCGAGGCCAAAAACTATAGGCCAGTATCTCTTACATCTCATCTCACTAAAATATTTGAAAGAATAGTTAGACAGAAAATCTATGACTTTTGGAAACTCAGAAAAAATTCAATGATAACCAACACGGGTTTCGGTCAGGCAGATCATGCCTATCACAACTAATGGAACACTACAACAACATTTTTGATTCACTTGAAAGTAATGAAAACTATGATGTACTATACACAGACTTTGCTAAAGCGTTCGACAAGTGTAACCACGGAATCATAATACATAAACTGAAATATATGGGAATAACAGAAAAAGAAGGGAAATGGATATATAATTTCCTTAGTGAGCGGCGACAAGTCGTTACAGTACAAGGAGTATCTTCATCAGAATCAGAGGTCCTCAGCTCAGTACCACAAGGAACAGTATTAGCTCCACTACTCTTCATAATCATGCTAACTGACATAGATGAGGACGTTACCAGAGACAGCACAGCAACATCCTTTGCGAATAACACAAAGATCAGTAGAAAAATAAGAAACCCAGAAGACATAGGATCTCTACAAACCGATATAAACAGAATCTACAAGTGGACGGAAGACAACAATATGAAGTTTAACACCGAGAAATTTCAGCTATTACGGTACGGAAAAAGAGAAGACCTAAAATCCATGGAATATTATACCCCAAATAGACAGGAAATTCAGAGAAATTCCAGAGCAAAAGATTTAGGGGTTGTAATGACAGATGATGCGAAATTTGAAACACAAAATAAGATAGCAGTAAACAGAGCAAAGAGAATAACGGGACAGATATTGAGAACCTTTAAACGAAGGGATAGGAATGTAATGATTCCTCTACTGAAAACCCTGATCATACCCAAATTGGAATACTGCTCGGTCCTAACATCCCCATATAAAAAAGAAGACATTAGACAGCTGGAAGGGATCCAGAGAAGCTTCACAGCCAAGATCAATGGGTGCAAAGAACTAAATTACTGGGAAAGGTTACGCGAACTAGACCTATATTCACTGGAAAGGAGAAGAGAGAGATACACCATTTTTTACACTTGGAAAATAATGGAGAAACTAGTCCCTAATCTTACTCTGAACCCTATAACTCCCCAAACAACGGTGGAAGGTAGAAACGGTAGACTGTATTGTATTCCCAAATTGAAGGCGAGACAGGGAACATCCTTAACCCTGAAAGAAAATAGTTTTGTAGTGAGAGGACCAAAACTGAATCAGTTGCCCAAAGACCTAAGAAACACGAAGGGAGTTGCAGTGGACATCTTCAAAAGAAGACTAGACGCCTGGCTCAGAACAATCCCTGATGAGCCGGTCGTACCTGGCTATGTGAGATGGAGAGCGCAAGAATCCAGCTCACTACTTCACCAGGCCAACTCGAGAGGAGGGGCGACAAGCCTGACCTTCGCGAAATGAGAAATGATCGCGCGAAATCTTTGTAAGGTTGTAAGGTTAGGTATATATATATATATATATATATATATATATATATATACCGTGTGTGTGTGTGTGTGTGTATATATATATTGATATGAAAATTTAAAAGAATAATGATGTCATATTATCACCCTGTTGGTATTGACGTCCTCACCGTACCTGTAGGATATGATGAATGAATAACTGAAAAGAAATTTATTCTTGAAGAAAGATGAAGTCTTTACAACCTTCGTTAGATCACGTGATCCTGTTTCATTATTTTTGGTTTAGGCACTGATGTAAATATGCAAAGCATTTAAATGCTATAAAAATATGACGAAATATATTAAATGCACAAGGATTTCCTGTTTGTGTAAGTTTATGTGTTCATGTGTATACAGGTGTGGTGTACGTATGTGCGTGTTTTTTTTTTGTGTGTGTGTGTGTGTGTGTGTGTGTGTGTTTAGTCCAAGCATCGTGTACAAGAGTCATGACTCATGAGAAATGCTGATATCGTAATTTATCGTTCATTTCGTTTGTATGAAACTTTAAAGTGGCTTGTACGAAGACACTTGATTCGTCGTGAAAGTTTTTTGTGTGTTTGTGCGTATACATGCAAGGTTTATGTACGTGTTAAGATGACTCCTTTAAGACAATGGTAATACTTAAAACAATGTAGAGAGTGGATAACATTTCCAAGAAAAACAAAATCTCCCGGCTATGACTTTCTGAAACGCAAGATAGCTCTGGGAATTTTTTTTTTTTTTAGGTCAATTCCCACCAAGCTCTTGGGGTTTTTGATCACGTGCTAAAGATTTCGCGATCAAACTTTTTTCAGAGAAAGGTAATTTTTTAAAAAGTTTTTCACCTATGGCTGAAGATAACAGATTTTGTATTCGGCAGATTTCAACTATATTTATAGGATCATCAGATATTTGTGTACTATAAAAGAATCTTAATTTTCTCGCAATTCTTTCTTTTCGACGTAGTGGTAACTGCGGGTTTATTAGTTTAACGAACCTTCAGAATTCCTCTCTTAATTTATTTACATAAAATTTTCAGAAACAGACAAATTAGACACTGTAATTATATACCAAGCGTTTATTTACAACCGAGTGTTTCTGATGTAGGGGTAACTATAGAATTCGGTTATCGTTCAGCCCAAATTATTCCCCATGCGCAGAGCCTCTTGATCCCAAATTTTCGGGATATAACGATATACTGTATATACAATTCTGAAATATGGCGTGTTACAATAATATGGCTGGAGTGTACAGGGTGTCCACAATGTCTTGTCACCCCAGTAAAATACTAACCGATTTTCGCTTTTCTTTCAGACCCATTTATCACTTAGATGGCCTGCCAGTTCTTGGTTTATCTTTTACAGTGCCTGTTGTGAACAGTTTCTTTTACCATCTCCTTTTTAGAGGAGCCGCACGATCGATATCACTCCTGAAAGTCTGCACGACCATTTTCAGTGGTTTTGCCATTACGTGGTCGATCATGGCCCCATGTACTTGCCAATATGCGTTGTTCAATCGCATAGTTGCAACTGTCGCACATTTCAAATGGGTCTGAAAGAAAAAGGAAAGTCAGTTAGTATTTTACTGGGGTGACAAGACATTGTGGACACCCTGTCGGGTTAAATTTTTAGTTTATAATAAAATATAGATAAATATTTGCTTTCGTCGATACTTCGGGATTTATCTAATTTTTGCGTGCAGAAATAAACAAAATGTATAAGAGATAAATTGGTCGTTTATTCAGGATTAATATAATGTTTGTGTTACAGAAATAAAAGGGAAATGTAATAGACCTTTTAGATAGTCTTTCCGGAGTCTAATTATTTTTTGTTATTCTTCATAAAAAGTGTTTGGGGAAGTTTTAGTCGAATCGATTTTTTTTTTTCGAAAAATGGAAAAGACACCAAGTTTACGTACAGAAAAGAATGACCTTCAACCTTCTATACGTAGAAATATTATCTTCTATTGTCTCAGATCGCTCCAAAAAGAAGTTTTGAAGCCATGTCTTCTATTTAAAGAAGTTATGTATCATTAAAAGAGTTATTATACCAAATTCAAATTAAAAAATGTATTCGTAAAAGAATAAAAGTAACAGAGTTTTACAATTTTTAGATATCTGTTATGTCTAGAGCCCGGATGTTCAGGCAAAATACCATAAATGCCTTCTTTTTTGTTTCCTAGTTTTGCGTTTACAGGAGAAGATGCCTTTTTCGTCATAAAGTGCTCAATTTACCCTTTTCCATTATTTTTTAGTATTATTCCATTAGAGTCCAAAAATAGGCCTAGCAGTTTTTGTTATATATATATATATATATATATATATATATATATATATATATGATGTTCCATACACACCGTGCATGGAATAAGGAACTCTTTTGAGAAAGTTTCCCAGAAGAGTTCCTTGTTCCATGCATGGTCTGTGTGTAACAAAATTTTCTCAGGGGACCATTCTGAGTTCTATGACTTCTATCCCATATATATATATATATATATATATATATGATGCAAACCCACACAGGGAAAGAAAAAAATATTTCAAGGCCTTTCGTGTATTCAGAAATACACCTCGTCAAGGAATTCTAAAATAAAAAGATTCCCTGATGAGGTGTAGTGATGAATACACGAAAGGACTTGGAATAATTTTTTCTTTTTCCTTGTGGTTTGCATCATTCATTCATTTTAGGTGTTTAAGCGTGAAATTCCTCCCATATATATATATATATATATATATATATATATATATATATATATACACCTTACCTTATCCTTGTGTTGTTTCGTGCGTTGGTCTCTCTTCACACGGAGGTCAAGCTGGTGGCCCCGCCTCTAGGTCTGGCCTGGTGGAGGAGCGAGTTGCTTTCTTGCGCTCTCCACCGTACATAGCCAGGCACGCCCGGCTCATCTGGTACTGTCCTGAGCCAGGCATCCAGTCTTTTCTTGAAGACTTCAACTTTGACCCCCGTTACGTTTCTGAGGTCCTTAGGAAGCTGGTTGAAAAGTCTTGGCCCCTGACAACCAAGCTATTTTCCTTCAGTTGAGGAGGTCCCTTGTCGGCCTTTAATTTGGGAACACTACACATTCTGCCTTTCCTATTTTCCAGTGTTGTTTGAATGGTAATTGGGTTTAGTTTTAGGTTTGGTACCAGTTTTTCGATCATTTTCCATATGTAGATTATGATGTACCTCTCTCTTCTTCTTTCCAGTGAGTACAGATTTAGTTTACGTAGTCTTTCCCAGTAGTTGAGTTCTTTGCAGCCATCAATCTTGGCTGTGAAATGCCTTTGCGTTTCTTCTAGTTTATTAGTTTCTTCCTTTTTATATGGGGACGTCAAAACTGAGCAGTATTCAAGTTTTGGTATAATCAGTGTTTTTAGCAGGGGAATCATTACTGTCCTGTCCCTTCTCTTGAACGTTCTTAGAACCTGTCCGGCGACTCTTTTTGCTTTATTTATCGCTATCTGATTTTGTGTTTCGAATTTCGCATCATCTGTCATTATTATCCCGAGATCAATCGCTTTCATGCTTCTCTGAATTTCCTGTCTATCTGGAGCATAATATGCAGTCTGTTTAAGTTCTTCTTTTCTACCATATCTCAAGAGCTGAAATTTCTCGGCGTTGAATGACATGTTGTTGTCTTCTGACCATTTGTATATTTTGTTCGTGTCCCTCTGCAAGGCCTCCACGTCATGTACATCGCTGATTTTTCTGCTGATCTTTGTATCGTCTGCAAAGGATGTTACTATACTGTTGCTGTTTACTCCGCTGTCTATGTCTGTTAGCATGATAATGAACAGGAGTGGGGCCAGTACTGTCCCTTGTGGTACTGAGCTGCGTACTTCCGATTCTGATGATGATATACCTTGAATTTTGACGACCTGCAGACGATCACTAAGGAAGTTGTAGATCCATTTTCCCACTTTGCCTGTTATTCCCATATCTTTAATTTTATGTGCTATTATACCATGGTCACATTTATCGAAAGCTTTAGCAAAATCTGTGTATATAACATCGTAGTTGTCATTGCCTTCCAATGCATCTAGGATATTGTTGTAGTGTCTATTAGTTGTGATAGGCATGATCTACCTGATCGGAATCCATGCTGATTTTCGTTGAATCTTTCCCGTGTCTCCAGGAAATCATAAATTTTCTCTCTAACTATTCTTTCAAATACTTTGGTGAGGTGGGACGTCAATGACACTGGTCTATAGTTCTTTGCTTGAGATCTGTCCCCTCCTTTATATATAGGGACAATGTTTGCTCTTTTCAAGATGCTCGGTATTTCCCCAGTGTCTAGGGATCTTCTCCATATCCAGTATAAAGGTGTAGCTATTTCATTTTTACAGTTTTTAATCAATAATGCGTTCCAATTGTCCGGACCTGCAGCTGAATGTGGTTTCATTTGTCATATAGCTCTCGCTACATCTTCTGGTGTAAAATCAAAGTCTGTTATGTACTCTCCTTGCAATTCCTCTTCAAAGAATTCATTTATGTCAGGTATCGCTTTGTCACTTTTTGGGGTACTGAAAACTGATTCATATTGAGCTCTCAATGTATCAGATATTTCTTTTGGATCGTCGGTTAGTTCATTATTTCCCGTCCTTAAGGGCCCAATAGCGGCGCGCGTTTTTGTCTTCCTTTTTGCATAGCTATAGAAGTATTTTGGATTTTCCTTTATTGTTTTTACCGTCTTTTGCTCTTAATCAGGGCTTGTATTTCCCTATCGATACCCTCCAGTCTTTCTTTTATTGCTTTCCTGTCATTATCTCCGCAGTTACCTAACTTCGCTTCCACTCTCTTTCTTTTGCGGAATAGTCTTCTCTTTTGCCTCTCTAGCCAGCTCCTCTTTCCTTTTGGCTGTGATTTCGGAGCATATTTTTCTAAAATTCTCAGCGTTTTTTCCTCCAAGGTTGTTAGCATTTCTTCAGTTGTTTTATTTTCGAAAATTGTTCTCCATTCTATTTGGGCCAAGTGCGATCTGATTGCTTCCCAATTTATAGTCTTCGCGTTTAAGTTAAAGGCCCCGAATTTTCTTCTTTCCACAATATGTGTATTGTCTTTTAATGCTGTCGTCATATTTGTTGATATCTCGATTAAGTTGTGGTCTGAGATAATGGTTGGGGTTATTTTTATATCAGCAATCAAGTTCGTGTTATTCGTGAATACCAGATCCAGGCAGTTATTTTTTCTGGTATTTTCTGTTATCTCCTGTGTCAGCATAAACTCATTTGTGAGAGCCATCAACATTTTTGCTTGTCCTGGTCTTCTCTTGTGCCCCCCTTGTCCTGGTGAATATATATATTCCTATTCACCTTTTTGTATTTTATAAATGGGAAGTTAAAGTCTCCGCAGATCATTATATTGGGGGATGGAGGGTTTATGGCCTTTATTAGCTTTCTAATGTCATCAATGGCCTCCGAGAATTTTTCGGTTGGGGTGCTTGGAGGTCTATAGATGACTATTACTATCAAGTTTAGTTTTTCTATTTTCACTGCTAGGAGTTCCACATAGCTGTTTGATTTACTTATTATCGTCTCTGTCATATGACCTTCCTGTACATATATAGCACAGCCACCTTTCCGTCTCGTCGTTCTATCCGCTCTTAGTAAGTTGAAGCCCTCTATATTTATCTCTTTCTTATCAATACAATGTTCGCAGTTTTCACAATTTCCTTGGCAATCTTTAAGATGAGTTTCTGTGAGGCATGCGATGTCCGCCCTTGTTTCGTCCATAAATCCTTTCAGGTACGAAACCTTATTGAGTGATTGGTTTGGTCTTATTCCTTGAATATTAGCCAGGACAATTTTTATGTTCTCTGTTTTTCGTTGCCCCTTGTGCATTTCAAGTTCGTTTTCCTTCGATATCGCTTGATTCGTTGCTCTATGATCCTCCGAAAGAGATCCGTTTCCTACTTGTATTGGTAGCTTCTTGCCAGGTAGCGATTTGGCTCGGGGGTTTCCAGCTGTGTCAACTGCATGTGGATGACGTTTAGCATCCGTAAGGTGTCTGCGATGCTGAAAATTTTTTCTTGTTCGCTGATTGTGTTCCTATTGTTGTTCCTATTGTTATTTTTATTCCTATTTTCATTTAAACTTTTTCCTTTGTTCGTTGATTCCGTCGGGAGATGTTGATAGTAGCATTTTTTCCCGAATTTGCAGTTCCATATTTTGCGTAAGTCCTGCAAATGTCCGGGTGGTAGAATTTACATCCGTCTCCAAATTGGGGGACGTTCATATATACATTGTCCTCTTTCAAATCTGCAATTATCTTTTATATAATACCTGCATATAATTCCTTCCCCATATTTATTCTTGGCTTTTGTTTTTTGCTCCTTCTTGGGGGACAGTTTTACTTCGTTTTCTTGACTGCCCTCTTGTCTTGTCCTATTTGTGCTATTTGTGCTAGTTGTGTTTGTGTCCTTCGTTGCCCTTATGCTGTGTGTTGTCTTTACACTCTTTGTCGCCTGTGTGTTTTCGGCCTCGTTTTGTGACGGTATTTGAATTTTTTCTATTTCGCCTTTCTCCGTTTCTTCCGTTTTCCACTGTTCTTTGTTTCCACTTTCCTCTTTCATTCTCTTCTCGTAGTCTCTTTCTGCTTTAAATACCGTAAAAGAGTTTAATTCGGTCAAGCAGTTTTCGCAGAAAAATTTTATTCCATTAAACTGCTTTGCGTTCGTTATAAGGGAGATTTTTTCATCTCCCCATTCTAGGCATTTAAAATCAAAAAGTAGCTGACAAAAATCACACCTCATCGCCACTGTCTCATCCGTTGCATCTTTACAGATACCACAGAGTTGCAGGTATGCATTAATTTCCATATTGGTGAAGTGACTCAAAAAGGGGGTATTATGGGAGGTATTGGGTGGGGGATGACTCAAGCTGTGTGAGGGAAAGAATTTTCCGTTACTCCAGGGTGGGGGATGTGGCACGCTGTATACTTCTCACTATATATATATATATATATATATATATGGGAATGAACTCAGAATGGTCACCTGAGTTTTTTATGATACACACAGACAGTGCATGGAACAAGGAACTCTTCTGGAATAATTAAATCCACTATAGTCCGAATAAGTAATGGTAAATGACAAATACTATAGTTTTTCTTTTTCATGATGCTAGCCCGACGTGGGCAACGGGTCACTCGCAAAGAGGTCCCATAAATATAGCTTCCTTCACCAGCTATCAGCAAAGCAGACAGGATCCAGCTTTGGGCCATGGATCTAGGTTCTAGGGTCTGATACACACAGACAGTTCCATGCACTGTCTGTGTGTATCATAAAAAACTCAGGTGACCATTCTGAGTTCATTCCCATCTTGAAAGGGACATGTTATGTGCCTTGAAAAGTGGACGCTCAATTCTGCCAGTTGAGGTTTAAGTTTTGTTTTTTGGCTAAAAATATAATAGTTACCCCTTTTTCTTTGATGTATTCAATCTGACGTGAAGGCAGCGAGTCTTCTGCTTATATTGAGGTTCTAAATGTAGCAGGGCTAGGCTGCTTTAAACCCTAGATCCATGTCCCAAAGCTGGATCCTGTCTGCTTTGCAGATAGCTGATGAGGGAAGCTATATTTATGGAACCTCTTTGCGAGTGACCCGTTGCCCACGTCGGGCTAGCATCATGAAAAAGAAAAACTATGGTATTTGTCATTTACCATTACTTATTCGGACTATAGTGGATTTAATTATTCCAGAAGAGTTCCTTGTTCCATGCACTGTCTGTGTGTATCATATATTATATATATATATATATATATATATATATATTTAACCGCAAACGACACACAGTATAATTAATGTAAAGAACGACGCTTGTTTAGAAGAGTTCCGCACAAGAAGAGGAGAGAAACGAGCAAATGAAAAAATGAGGCACCTCCCAGGAATCGAACCCGGGATCATCCAATTGCCGGTCGGATATGATAACCACTACACCAAGGTCCTCAATTAAACAAGGCTTGTAATTCAATTCTCCTACATACGAGCGGAATCGAATGCCCTTTTGAGGGGGCACCTTCTCATGCTGTTATATATACATTTTAACTGCAAACGACACACAGTATAATGTATAATATAACAGTATAATATAACGAATCTAATTAACGAGGACCTTGGTGTAGTGGTTATCATATCCGACCGGCAATTGGATGATCCCGGGTTAGATTCCCGGGAGGTGTCTCATTTTTCATTTGCTCGTTTTCTCTCCTCTTCTTGTACAGACACTCTTCTAAACAAGGTTCGTTCTTTATATACATATATATATATATATATATTATATATATATATATATATACACACACACACACACAATATATAACAGAAACTGAGGGTGCATAATAGTATTATTTTAGATTAAACATTATTGAATTTTAAATCATTGTCATTATTGTGGAACCAACATTTTCAGTATCTATTGTTTTGCTCACTCTGATGGCGTTGTAATATGTATTATTTATACGTATATAGTGGTATTAATCATATTAAACTTTATTTTTGGAAGTGAAATCATTGTTATTACGTGTAACTAATATCTGCATTAGGCTACCTACTGTTTTGTTCACTAAGAACATTGTAACATGTATTATGCTTATATAAAGGTATTATGGTGCTACTATAGTATGCGGTCTACCTACGATTGGGCGGTCTACCTTTTAATTATAGCTTCTTATCTTGTTTACAAATTGCTCGTTTACATCCTAATGTCAATCGCCCTTGACGATTGGTTAGGTTTAGTCATGATATTTTCGTTTTAACGAAAATATCATGACTAACCCTAACCAATCGTAGGTAGACCGCATACTATAGTAGCACCGGTATTATTCTAGCTTAAACGTTTTTTGACGAATTTATAAATGCCTTTTTGGGGGGTTTTACTGCCTATTTTGAATGTTTATTTTGCCTATTTGTCTGCCTTTTTAAAGGGTTTTTAGTGCCTAAACATCCGGGCTCTAGTTATGACATTAATATAGTCACAGTACTGTGAACATATCTGAATATGCCATTGGAAACATGGAGGCTTTTTAAGAAAAATTAATGCCATTTAACTTATTTATTACATAAAATCTGTATTTTCAATAGCTTATCTAACGTAACCGAATATAACCTAACCTGGCCTTACCTATCCATATATATTCTAAATAAATTAGTCTTACTTATTATTTCTTTAAATGTAAACGATATTAAAAAGCAAGGTTAAATTTCTTTTATTATTCTTCCTTGCGAAGTGTTTGGTAAACTTTTATCTAAATCGATTTGGTTTTCGAAAAAACCTAATCTAATCAAATTTAATCTAACCTTATTTAATTTAAACAAATATTTTTCCAAATTAATAGATTTTTGTTTTCTGTGTTAAAGTTTTAAGTAATTAATATTAAATATATTAAATAAATGATTCCCTTTTAATAAACGAACTAAAAACGTTCTAATTTAAAAAAAATAGTTTTTTAATATAAAAAATAATATAACTTTTGTTTGATAACAAAAATTGTTTGGGAAATATTCAAATATGATTTTTCTTGAGATCAACAAAAAGATTTTACTGAAAAAAATAAAACTGTTCAATGTCCTTACATCAAGTCTCCTTCCCGTGGCAATGGATGATCATTTGAGATGCATTAGCCTTCCGGTAAACTGGCCGCAAACTCACCCAATTATAAGACAGTTCAGAAACTTATACCCTCATTTGGATACCCTCATTAGCCGCCTTTGTTTAAACAGCACCCCTTATGTAGGACTGTACCTTTGCACAGAGAGGATTGTAGAGTTCTCTATTCATCTTCAGTGAGCTGTTTGGAAGGGATGAGAGGAACGTCATGGCTTAACATTGTATGATATTTTCGCTAATTTTTCAATATTCTTAAGTGCGTGAAAGCTCCACGGAGGAACGAAGTGCTTATAGTCTAGGATCTGGCCCAGAGTTCGTATAAATTTCTGGGTGCAGAGGTTTTGATGACTGATCTAGACTAATTTTGGGGCGCAGAATCCAAATTTTTCTATGCCATCGCATCAAATTGGTGCGAAAGTGGTAAAAATGACAAAAAATTGACAAAAATGACAAAATTTTATCAGTTTTTCGTATTTTTGTCATATTCTTGATTTGAAAAATTTTTTCAGGGCAATTTTTTTGTTTGAGAATCTGTTTTTGTAACATACTGTTGCCTGAACCAAGAAAACTGACAAAAATGTCAAAAAATAACAGCAAAAATAGTAAAAAATTAAGTAAATATTGTCAAAAAATCGCAAAAATGAAATTTTTGGCTATTTTGGTACATAAACTAGCTCTAACCAATCATATTGAACTAAATAGTCAAGAAATTAGAAATTAATAGCTCTGCAAGAATTTATTAAAACAAAGTATGCGCAAATGTCTAAATTTCGGGTATAAATCGATAAAAATGGTTGTAAAATACTTGAAAAAATAGCCAAAATATAAAAAAATAGTACTAATTTGATGTTATTCTTAGGCTTGCTTGTTGTAAAATGCTTGAGCTTCTTATAGAATCGATCTATTTGATTTCTTTAGAGTAACTAAGTCATATTTATTGTGTTTCAGGTTTAGTATTGGTAGTAGCTACAAATTGAGGATCCCTGTATTCATTATGTGATTCAACAGATGATAGATCATGGTAAGTAATAATCGAATTGAATATTTAAAACATAAATATAAAGACCAATGTGTTACAAATGAATTTTTATACGTATAGAATAGAACCAGTTTATTATAATTACAATTGCAAGAAGTCTTAGTATATTTTATTTTTTCAGGATGTATGTCAACTTGTGCCAGAAAAGAAGCATAGCTCAAACCTTGGTAAATGTATTTTGTGCCAGAAGAACAAAAGCCCAAGTGGAAAGAAATATTTGAGCAGCGGAGAACATGGAATAAAAAATTTGCTTCAGTTGGCTTCTGCGTACCCAAATGATGACAGAAGCAAGCGTTTGAAAGCTCTTAGTGAGAGTCAGACTCCTTATATCCAGTATCACAGCACTTCGTGCTATGCAACGTATAAAAAGTTCGTTGAACGTAGCCAGAAGTCTAAAAATGCTGAATCTGAACCCTCCGATTCCTCCTTAGGGGAAGCATTAACTCCTCCAGAAAATAGTTCAAGCAAAAGGATTAAAACACAGCATATCAAAGATATGAAAGTGTGTGTATTTTGTGGTTCAGCTCGAGTCAAATTGAAAGGTGGAAACATTGACCATGATTTGTTTCGGATATGTACTCCAGGTCGTGCCCAAAAGTTAATGAGTTATGCTCACTTGTTCCAAGACGATGTTTTTACCAGACTAGCGATGTTGAACGAATACAAAGATGTATTCGCTGCAGATGTATTCTATCATAATTGTATAAAGAAGCATTTTGCAGCCTATGATCGCAGAATAGAGACGATTTTGGAAAACAGACAGCAAGAAAATGAAGTTATGGGTTCTACTGACATGGTTCAAGAAGCGTTTAATGATGTAGTCTAAAAAATAGACTTACAAGCTGTGGATACAGTGTCACCTACTTGAGACAAAAGATCAATAAAAAGCTGAACCAGGATGAATCTATCAGTAACTATTTGGTTAAGAGCCTGCTTATAGACAAATTTAAGGACATCATTTATTCTGTCCAGATTGAGAGTGCAAGAATTGGTGAAACTTTGCGGAAATCATCTGTCGAAAACGTTGCTAAGGACCTAAGGAAAGAGTTAAAAACTTACAGTTTTGGTTTACGCTCTAGCTATTGTGATCCAAACGATCTTGATCTAGCCTTAAAACGCTTCCAAAATGAACGTCCTCCAATATGGATGGAATTTCTTCAGCATTTGTTTTCCACCCGGAATGTATCAGATAGCAACAATCAGTTGATGCTGAAGTGTGACACTATCTTCCAAATGTTGTTTTACATCCTTCATAATGGTTTGGAGCCCACCCCATTGCATGTCGGATTTGCTCAAACTATACATAACCTGTCACAGTCTAAAGATCTTATTGAAATTGTAAACAAACGGAGCATTTGTGTAGCAAATCCGTTATGAATGGCAATCATTACACAGGTCAACAAAAAAATTTTTTTTTTCGTTGCCAAGGAAATTCGTACGAATTTAGGGTATTTTGGGGTTGCTGAATTCCAAAATGAAAGTAGTTTTTCCGATTTGGCTCTAGTTCTTGAGATAATGAATACCCTCAATTAATAGGAAACGTAACCATAACGCGTGCATATGGGAAACTACCGGAACATTCTAGATGGTGAGACCGAATAAAATGCCATTATGTATTTCATGTGTTTACTTTTGTATGATTTGAGACAATTTCAATGTGATTTGTAAGTAGGCTCCGCCTGAACATTAAATTTTTTGCATTTTTACGTGTTTCAATGGGGTACCAATTATCTCATAAATTAGAGCCAATCTAGCAAAACCGATGTCATATTCGGAATCAGCACCACAAAGTTACCCCAAAATCACTCTAATATGATTGGCAATAAAATGAGTGTTGACTAGTGTTATGTGAGAGCCAAGCAAGGATTATCTTTTGTGCACGAAGCAATAACAAGCATTATGTTCGATAGGTTTTTGAGTGTCGAACAAGAGCAATGGGACGACTTTAAGTCTTCGATATATACTCTGTCTCAATCCTTTCAACAATATATAAAGCAGAGGTCTGATAGTAATGAAAACTTTCATTACTGGTATCATTTTACCAATAGATTGTATCCAATCATCAGAGATTTAACCTACTCAATGCGGGCAGGTGATTGGTCACTATTTCTTTCTTCCATACAGAGATCAATCCCACTTTTCTTCGCCTACAATAGAACCAACTACGCCAGATGGGCACCAATCTTCTTTGAGGATTGTTTAAACCTTGAGGTACATTTTCCTGATCTCCACAAATCATTCCTTAGTGGTGGTTTTGTAGTGAGGAGAACGACATGACAATGTAGTGGAGTTCCAATGGACTCGTGACGAGTATGATATTCATCATGAATACTCCAAGAGCCATGCCTTATCGAGCTCCACTAATGTCCAAGCTATTCAACAGTACATTTACAAAGTTGGAAACACATTGAGCAAAACATTAGATGGCAAACCATTCAGAAACATTGTTACCGGTGAAGAGGATAAAGAGTCTTATACACATCACATTACTTGCCTGGATAGAGGAGATGTTGCTTACAAGAATTTCAAAACCGAACAGCTTGAGAAAAAAACAGAAACTTTGTTTGCAGCAATTAAGAGGCAAAAACCCGCAACAGCGAGGAACACTTCCAGAAAACGAAAGGAATATGACATAAAAAAAGAAACCATTGCAGCACTGAACTACATTGCATTTGCTCAGCTCAGGGAATTTCCATTGAATCAATTACTTCTCCATGAAATTACACCTCTTCCATTTTTTCTTGTAGACAGTGATGGTTTTTTGAAGAAATCTAAGGAATCGGAATTGGGATCGGAACTTGAAAATAAACTGGGTGAAGACCTCCCATTGTTGTTAGAAGGGAATGATGCAATGATCATAGATTTTATGGCTCAAGTAAGGAAATTCCCGGTGAAAAAAGCAATATTGAAAACATTTGGTGAATTTGCACAATCACTTTTAAATATGTTTTTGAGTATGGGATCCAAGTCAACCACAATTCATATCTTATTTGAAAATTACAAGGCTTCAAGCATCAAGACTGGAGAACGGATGAGACGATCAATTGCGCATTCGAAAATACAAATCTCCATAATATCACCTGAGCAGAGGCTTGCAATTGACTTCAACAAGTATTGGAGTTCCACAGATAACAAGGCAAACTTCCAAAATTTTTTTGTCGGCTTTTTCATGGAAAACTACCATCGAGATAAAGTAATTGTACTGGGAGGTGGTACTCTTGAAAAACCTGAAGTTTGTGTCCAATTCCAAAATGGGAAGGTCTGCGAAATTCCTGAGCTTTGTTCTTCACAAGAAGAAGCAGATGACAAAGTGATGTTACATGTAAACTATGTGGTGGATAAAGCAATGCCTGGTGGTGGAGCTACAGTTTCAGTAGCTACCAGTGATACTGATATCTTTGTGTGCCTCATCTACCATTTAACAAAATGGATTGAGCATGGCCTGAAGGAATTATGGTTTGCTAAAGGCTCTGGAACAAGTCGCAAAATCATTCCTCTGCATGGCTTGCATCAAAAGCTTGAAAACGATTTGATCCAAGTTTTACCTGCCTTGCATGCTTTAACTGGCTGTGACAGTGTCAGTAAAGTAGGCACAAAATCTAGTGCACTGAAGCAGTCAAACTACTTTGATGAAATTAAGGACTTTGGCAAGGAACCACTTACAGAGGAAATAATCGAAGGTGCCGAAAACTTTCTGGTTCATTGCATCAAACCCAAGTCAAAATCCATATCATTTGATGAACTAAGATCTGAGCAATATTACAAAACTGGGGACAAAATCGATTTTACTCAGCTTCCTTGCTCTTCAAAAAGTATTAGACTGCATATTAAACGGGCATATCTTCAGTGCAAACTTTGGCTTGACTCTCCATATGGCTCCATATCTGAAAATTTAAACCCACTTGACTATGGTTACGTAAAGTCTGATGAGGGACTTTTGGAACCTCAACTAACCGATTACCCAGATAAACCTCAGGATTTGATTGAACCTTGCAGCTGCAAAACCTGTACCAAGAGGTCAAAATGCTCTTGCACTGCGTCATCCATACCATGCTGCTCATTTTGCAAGTGCAATCAAAGAACATGCCAAAATCCTAACGCCTGAATTTCAGCAGGTAACTGAATAAAATTACAGATGAACAAATCTGTACATTGTACTTCTGTTTCATATTCATGGTGTCGGAAGATGATACCACAAAAGCCATAGTGCTTTTATTTGTAAATAATGTTTCAATAAAAGTTTCAAATAAACAAAAAAAAGAACAGAAAAAAAAAAATGGGGCCTCATCATTAAATGAGGTCGTTCCCACTAAGTTAGCTATAACTTAGCCCATTGCCATGGTGCTGCACTGGGAAGATGCACCTGAGTGACAGTAACACTCTCAATCACATAAGCGGCCTTGACAGTTTTTGTCATTTTTGCCAAACTCTGCCACTTTTGCAAGATTTTCAGTCAACTTCATCATCAGAAATAATACATGATCTTATCTCAGTCTTTTACAACATGCAAACCTAAGAGTTTTATAAAATTAGCACTATTTTTTATATTTTGTCTATTTTTTCAAATATTCTACAACCATTTTTAATCATTGTAACCCAAAATTTAGACATTTGTACATGTTTTTGTGTTAGGAAATTTTAGTAGAGCTATTAATATCTAATTTCTTGACTATTTAGTTCGATAAGATTGGTTAGAGCTAGTTTATGCACCAAAATAGCCAAAAATTTCATTTTTGCGATTTTTTGACGATATTTACTTAATTTTTTACTATTTTTGCTGTTATTTTTTGACATTTTTGTCAGTTTTCTTGGTTCAGGCAGCAGTATGTTACAAACACAGATTCTCAAACAAACAATTGCCCTTAAAAAAAATTTTCAACTCAAGAATATGACAAAAATATGAAAAACTTATAAAATTTTGCCATTTTTGCCAATTTTTTGCCATTTTGACCACTTTCGCACCAATTTGGTTCGATGACATAGAAAAATTCGGATTCTACGCCCCAAAATTAGTCTAGATCAGTCGTCAAAACCTCTGCACCCAGAAATTTATACGAACTCTAGGCCAGATCCTGTACTATTAGTCTATATAAGTAAAATCTAACGAGTGACTTTTTTAATTATATAACTGATTTGTAAGATTATATTCAAAATTTACTGAAATGAAACCTCAAATTTTTATGAGTTTTTTGTTTTGTGTTTTTTTTCTAATAGAAAAAATTAAAGTAAGCGAGAGAGAGAGAGAGAGAGAGAGAGAGAGAGAGAGAGAGAGAGAGAGAGAGAGAGAGAGAGAGAGAGAGAGAGAGAGTGTTGCACTTTTGGATTTCTTTCTCTGGGTCCATTTAAAAAAAATGCCTTTTACAATAATCACCTTCGAACGCTTGAAGACCTCAAACTTAATGTCTGTAATCAGTTTTCAAGCACCGTTGCGAAAACTTCGAAACGTCACAAGAAAGTCTGCAAAAACTGCAGTTTGAACACATGCTCTCAATAATGAATAATAATAAATAATTTCAATGTCACACCACTTTTGGAACACATATCACACATTGCGCTATGCATTTATACATAACATTCATCTGATGCCTGCATATATAATAATAATAATAATAATAATAATAATTAAGAAACACAATAACCACGTAAAAATACCATAAATTAAAATTCTAAAAGTAAAAAAATTAAAACATTTTATGAAAAGGTAAAAATCCGACGAAACTTTGAGAAGAGAACTTCCTTCTTCATTCAGAGGATAATGTAGACTACATTTCCGCCTGAATGAAGAAGAGGGTGCTCTTTGAAAAGCTTCGCGGGATTTTTAACCTTTTATAAACGTTTACATTTTTCCCTCTCGGGATTTTAATTTATATATATATATATACTTTTATGACTTTATGAAGGTTTGAACAACGGTTCGGGATCGACCTGCAGTCGACCCCTCTGCAGCATCCCACCTCATTTGCGGGATTTGGTGAAGGAGGGAATTGCTTTCCGATCTCCTCCTGCCTTCGTAGCCAGCTACGCATGATTGGTCAGGGATTTGCACAGGAATCTGTCCAGCTGGTTCTTGAAATTATTCAGGTCGGCGTGCTGGAGGTTCCTCACTTCTTTTGGCAGGACATTAAAAAGCGCTTTGGGCCTCGTATGCTGAGGGTATTTTCTATCCTTGTTTTCATGGCTCCCTGTCCCACCGCAACTGGAACAGTACAGAATCTTCCTCTTCTCTCTTTCCAATTTGTTTCTATTTCGTTTCTAAAGTTACGGACAAACCGTCGCGTATTTTCTATATGTACAGTATGTATATTATTGTGTATCGCTCGCGTCTTCTTTCCAGAGAGTAGCGTTTCAGGGATCCTAATTAAAACTAGTAGCCTTCACCTTTCGTTTCCTCTATCTTAGATGTAAAAGTCCTTAGTATGGCTTCTATTTTGGCACTGTCTCGTTTTCTGTATGGGCTTGTGAGTACTAGGCAGTACTTAATTATTGGTAGGACTAGACTGTTCCATAATTTGAGCATGCTATTTACTTTTCTGCTGCGGAAGCTCCTCCAGATGATTCCCATTATTTTTCTAGCTATTTTAATTTTAATGTTATAGTCTCACTGAATTCTGCATCCTTGACTTCTGGGTTTGGTGTTTTCTGTTCGGCTTGCAGAGTTCTGTACCCTTTGTTCTGTAGCACATTGTTATTATTATATATTAAAAGTTGGAATTTTTCTTCGTTGAACTTCATATTGTTGTCTTCTGTCCAACTGAATAATGTTTCATTGTCATTTTGTAATTTGCCAATATCACCTTCGTTCAATATTTCCTTGCATATCTTTGTGTCATCCGCGAAACATGATACAATACTGTCATTAATATCTGCATCAATGTCTGCAATCATTATTATGAACAGCAAGGGAACTAATACTGTACCTTGTGGGACAGAGCTCATGACTTCTGAGACTTCGAATTTAACTTCATTTACCACCACTCTTTGTGTTCTTTGAGTCAGAAAATTAAATATCCATCTTCCCAGCTTTCTAGTAATTCCTGTATTCTTAAGTTTGTGTGTTATAATTCCATGGTCACATTTATCGAAAGCTTTAGCAAAGTCAATATATATTACATGTATGTTTTGTCCTCGACACAATATTTCTAATATTTTCTCCTGGTGGACTAATAGCTGTAATAGGCATGATCTTCCAGCCCTGAAACCATGTTGATTTGGGTTGTATAAGTTCTTTTCTTGTAGGTAGTAGGTAGTTTTGCCTCTAATTATACGTTCAAAGCACTTTATAAGGTGGGAGGTGAGAGCTACTAGCCGATAATTCTTGGGCATTGCTCTGTTAGCATCTTTAAATAAGGGGGCAATGTTCGCGTTCTTTAATGGAAGTGAAATTTGTCCTGTGTTGTGATTTTCTCCATATTAAGTATAGCGGCTTGGCAATACTCTCTTTACATTTCTTCAGAAACGTGGCACTCCATGTGTCTGGTCCTGGTGCCGAATTTTCTCGTATCTGTGATAGAGCCCTAATTATATCTCCGTCCGAGAACTCTTAATTCTATTAATAGGTTCGTCCACAAACTTGTTCTTGGCTGATTTGTATCAATGCCAAAAAATTCATCTGGATTTTCTACTTTCTTCTCGGACTTAGGGGTACGAAACACAGAATTAAATTGTTCCTTAAGCAGTTTGCTAATTTTTTTCTGGGTCATTTATGTATTCTGGCGTCCCATCTATTAACGGACCAATACTCTGTTTACACTGCACTTTTTTTTCGTAAACATGTAGAAGTATTTTTGGTTATTTTTTATGTTTTCTGCTACCTTGTTTT
>JAJOZX010000540.1:1112500-1255000 GCA_023014485.1 Bathynomus jamesi | reverse complement strand
TGTTGCTTTGTTATATTAAAAATGAGGTTATTACAAATGAAATAAGCATTGATGAGGAAATGAAAATTATTTGGGTGCGTCCTATAATGTTCCGTCGGTAGAATTATAATATTATAGCACAGTGTGTTCATAAATTATCTTTACAAATTCAATTTAGTTTCAATTAAATTTGTAAAGATAATTTATGAACACCCTGTAATTTCTCTACAATTTTATATAATTGTATATATTTTTTATTTAACTACGGGGCTCCAATAAACCTTAGCCCACCCCCCGCCAATGGCCTAAACCATTAGAGGTACAGTAAAACTAAACATACCTTACAAAAGAGAATTTAATCCTGCATTTAATGAGAAACAATTAAAACTTGGTGTTCCCGCCATTGGCTTCCAAGACAGCCTGAATTCGCTTTGGGTAGCTTGCCAAAAGTGACGTGAATAGATCTTGATCGTTACGCAAATTTGCTAAAACAGTTTCAATGTGGTGCGTCATTGTATCCTTCGAAAATCGATTTGCTGCAGGTTCTTGAAACAAGAGACATTCAACCTTGTCCTTTATAACTGATCTAATGTGTTCACAGACGTTCAGGTCAGGAGAATTTCCTGGCCATTCTTCATTTCCAAAGAAATCGATCTCATGGTTCCGCAGCAACTGTTGAGTGGCTAATGCCTTAAAGCAGGGGGGCTGATCGTGCAGAAGTGTGACCTGATCGACATCCATAACATTGTTTGGGTTTCTTAGAAAAGGAATGACATGCTGGGATAGAATAATATCACGAAAATACTGTCCATCCCAACTCTGACCATTTGGCTTCAGCACCCACATGAACTTCTTTGCAGTGAACAAAACAAACACACCAACACAGTCTGGACTTTTCAATAAATCGCGATAATGTTCATTGTCATCGATTTCATCTGGTGTTGTGGCCCACACTCGATCATTTTGGTAGTTAGGCCGACGTGTTACGTAAACAAAAAATTCATCGGAGACAGCTAAATGCATGAAATCATCCACATCCCAATCTTCAAGATAATGGGCAAACCACATTCTGTCATCGATGTTAAGTTGAGTTTTTCTTGGCTTTGGAAGTTCATGCCAAGGCTTTAAACCTTGCCTATGACGGTACAGTCGAATGATCTCACCACTAACGATCTTTCCTCTCAACACTTCGATCTCTCTAGAAAGTTTAGCACAGCTGTTTTTCCGCTTACTCGTACCGCTTTCAATGATGTCTTTTGTTTCCTGAGAGAGAGTGGCAAATTTGGGCGCCCAGATTTGGTTGTATCCATTTCACATTCATCCAAAGTTTTATTCCAATTTCTTTTGACGAAGTCCTCACTTCTTCTCAATTTTTTGGCAACCCATGAACGTGTTATAAAGGCGGCTCCAGCATCACGAGCTTCCCGAAATGTTATTGCTCGTATGCGATCTATCACACGTTGCCTCTCCGAATCACCAATTAATTGAGAAACCATTATATTATCACTTTATCAGCTTGAGTACTTTTAATACCTGCAATAAATAAAGAATTTTATATATTTTTATAATCACTAAAAACTATTTCCATATAAGTAAACATGTAAGTTGCAAATGGGGGGGGGGCTAAGGTTTTTTGGAACCCCTTACACTCTTTTAAAGGACACTTCTTCAGAGTATCCGAATCCTCTTACCAACCATTTCTTTATTTGGAAAAAATTATTCATCGTTTGACGCACTAATGACACGCTAGTTTTCCTTTATCCGCTTCTCTCGTTGACGACACGTTAAGAACAGATGGAGAGGAGAGAGAGAGAGAGAGAGAGAGAGAGAGAGAGAGAGAGAGCTTCTACATAACATGAAAATTTGAAACCGTTTGATCCCTTATTACATGTCAGAATTGGTCAGCGTTTTTCAACTTTGTCTCCACCGTGTACCCCTTTTGAAAACTTAAATGTTCTCGTGTACCCACATACAAAATGCATATACTGTATATACTGAGTTCAAATAGTCACTGTATATATATATATATATATATATATATATATATTATAACGTAAAGAACGACGCTTGTATAGGAGAATATTCCGCGCAAGATGAGGAGGGAGAACGAAACAAATGAAAAAATGAGGTAACCACCCGGGAATCGAACCCGGGATCTTCCGATTGCCGGTCAGATATGATAACCATTACACCATGGGCCTCACTCGATCAAATGCCGTAATTCTCCTACATACGCGCAGAAACCAATGCCCCAAGGGGGCACCTCCCGCATGCCGTACATTATATACATTTTAACTGCAAACACGCAGTATAATTAACGTAAAGAACGACGCTTGTATAGGAGAATATTCCGCGCAAGACGAGGAGGGAGAACGAAACAAATGAAAAAATGAGGTAACCACCCGGGAATCGAACCCTGGATCTTCCGATTGCCAGTCAGATATGATAACCATTACACCATGGGCCTCACTCGATCAAATGCCGTAATTCTCCTACATACGAGCAGAAACCAATGCCCCAAGGGGGCACCTCCCGCATGCCTCATTTTTTCATTTGTTTCGTTCTCCCTCCTCATCTTGCGCGGAATATTCTCCTATACAAGCGTTGTTCTTTACGTTAATTATACTGTGTGTTTGCAGTTAAAATGTATATAATGTACGGCATGCGGGAGGTGCCCCCTTGGGGCATTGGTTTCTGCGCGTATGTAGGAGAATTACGGCATTTGATCGAGTGAGGCCCATGGTGTAATGGTTATCATATCTGACCGGCAATCGGAAGATCCCGGGTTCGATTCCCGGGTGGTCACCTCATTTTTTCATTTGTTTCGTTCTCCCTCCTCGTCTTGCGCGGAATATTCTCCTATACAAGCGTCGTTCTTTACGTTAATTATACTGCGTGTTTGCAGTTAAAATGTATATATATATATATATATATATATATACACACACACACACACACACACACAGTATATATATATATATGGGGTTATTGAAAAATGCAAACCTTTGAAAGTGTCAGATGGATGTTTAAAAAAACCTCGATATATATATATATATATATATATATATATATACATATATATATATATATATATATATATATACACAGAGGGTTGACAAAAATAAATAGCCTCCAGGATGATTGTCCTCGCGAAAAATGGCAACGCTTATCCTGGAATACCAGGACATGCTTCAGCTTTACGTAATACAAAGGAGTAAACAACACGATTATAAATAGGCTATCGTGATTCACTAAATCTGTTAGTGTTTATCAGCAGAGACCCGCAAAACATCTGCGCTCAAATTAGCATCTTTATTTCAACATTACTTCCTTAAATATAGGATTTTTAGTTATTTTTTCACCAAATACTTTAACAGAATCAAAACTTCCCACTCTAGAAAAAGCTATATAAAGATGTCCATGTGTAAAAACAGGCTGACGAATATAAATACAAAACATTTGCAGTCAAATTAGTATCTTTATGAAAGCAGCCTAAGAGCAATGCGGCAGAATTATCAAGACGCTATGACAATTGAAAGAAAATTTGGGAAGCCCGATCTATTTATTACGTTTACTCACAATCCAAGATGAACTTAAATCACTGAAACCATTGAAGCCTATCAAAGACCAGAACATACGGTAGGCCAAATATTGTTGGAAGAGTTTTCCACATGAAACGTAAAGAGCTGCTTCATGATTCAACAATAAACTTCGTTAGGTGAGGTTAGGTTAGTAATTTTCTTGCTCTTGTACAAATATGCACCTCTCTTCCCGAGTATATGTTTTATTGTTTTTATTGTTTTATTTATTATTAACGTAACATTTTTTCTTCTATGAACTTTTTCTTTATCTGGCTTCGTTTAAAAGTTGCGAAAGTGCATGCGCGCACGCTTGTGCGAAAGAAGAACTAAGTAGCCTTAGGATTCTCCCAGAATAGAGACCTTTCCAACGGTTTAAACATGAGTGCCCTAAGCTGAGTGATTTCCAAGAAAAACGCTGGACAGACAGGAGGACAGAAATTGCATATTATTATTATTATTAAAGATTGACTTTTATTATCAAATCAAAAACTGAAAAAACCCGAAAGTGTCTATTTACTTCTGTCAACCCTCTGTACATAACCTTGGTTAACCTTGGTTTTTCCTTCCGCCCGAATTGTTCATTCTGATGAAGGTCAAGCTTGTCACTCCACCTTAGACGTACAGTTTAACATGGAACCCGAAGCACGCCCCACCAGCAGCCTAGCGTCTTAACCACTGGGCTACCCAGGGTACCCACTTATCTATCAACCAAATTTTTTTATTGTGTGGAATGATGAATAGCTGGGTTTTGCTGCGCACCGCCTGCCGTCATCGGTTCTCGATCCCGAGGCCGATAGATTCGTAGTCAGCGATGCTAACCACCACACCACCGAGGCGCATATATATATATATATATATGAATGAAATGAAAATGCAGTGAAAAGGTTTATTGGCAGACTATAGTCCACATGACAAATATTAATACAATGACTGTTCACATACTAAGGATAGAAATATATACAGTTGATTAGAAATAATACAGTAATATCAAAGTTAAGTGGAGCTACAGACAGACGTTTTCGTACCAAGAATTCCATAGCTTAGGCCTTAGAGGATAAACGGCAGGACTCATGAATAGCTTGTATAATCGGGTTGGTTGATTTTTTAATTCTTTGCATCAGACTGTATTGAGCAAGTCTTGTTACCTCCGGGAAGCTCGGGACATTACGGTAGAAAACATTTGCGAAGCTGAGCATCTCGGGGGTAATTTATGTAAGAGTCTAAAAGACCTGTTGTACAGCAAATTTGGGGTTCTACCAGAACCTTTTTTATAATTCACCCATAGTTGCTGTCCGTAAATATTACTGCAGAAAGTACGAAAGAGAGTGTCTTCAGCTTCACTTGCACGGAACCGAAAGTTCCTTATAGGCATATTCGCTTTAGAACAAAGGCTTCGAGATTGTTTTCTTACATCCGAGTCATCACTCGATGAGCTGGTAATAGTTTGACCCAAATACTTACTCTTGTACTTCCTTAATTACTTCAACTTTCATTTTAAACCTAATATCAGCTGACTGCTTCCAGCTTTTAGGATGAAATTGCATAACCTAGGTTTTTGTAACATTAAAAAGAATATCATGTTTCTGCGAATACACTTCGCAGACTTTTAGTAGCCGATCCAGACCTTTAACAGAAGGACTTGTAACACCATATCATCGGCATAAACTAAGTTAATTATCCTTGTGTTATCTATACAACATCCCACTGTTGCCTCATTAAGTGAAATAATTAATCCGTCAATAAAATATTGTAGTTCACTCTATCATATGGCTTACTTATATCTAAGGAAACAGCTATAAATAGTTAATAGTTAAATTACTGTCAATGTATTTAGATATTGTTTTTTTAAGTCCACAGATACACAGATCAGTTGAGTGGGACCTTTTCAAACCAAACTGATTAGATGTCCATAGGTAATCATTTAATCGGAGTAACAAGAGTTTTTCTAGTAGTTTCGAGGAGCAGAAAGCGACAGCAATATGCCTGTAATTATTGCTGGACAGAATGTCTCCATACTTATTTTTGACCAGGGGCAAAATATATACCCTCATGAACTCTGCAGGGATATAGCTATGAGCAAGCATGACTGATAGGAGCAATGCTATATGCAGACATACTACGTCATTGGTATATTTTAAGTGCTCATTCGATAGGTCATCTACCCCTGACGCAGAATCAGTCTTTAGCTCTTTAATTAACCTCTTTACTTCAGGAACTGATATCAAAGTATTTTCCCTTGTTCCTCCCACAGTCGTTTCGCTGCAATTTATCTTAAGGTTAGCCCTACTCACACTGTTAAGAATGTTAGATTAGTGGTTTTTCCACAGCTCTGCAATTTCAATATATATATATATATATATATATATATATATTATATATATATATATATGGTGTCTCATAAGTCCGGCATCATAGGAGAAATTCATATTTTTCTGTTTCTACAAACCATAATTCATATTTTTCTCTTTCTACAGGCCATAATGTCTATGCTCGGGATGCCAATTTCCCGTCCACCATTCTGTTCAGTGACGAGGCTGTTTTTTATGGAAATGGTGAGGTAAATCGACAGAACACCCGCTACTGGTCTCAAAACAACCCTCACTGGTATACCTCTTCAAAGGAACAAGGTGCATCTCGGGTGATGGTATGGTGTGGCATTTGGAAGGATCGCATCATAGGCCCCCTCTTTCTCGATGAACATGTCACTGGAGGCACCTACCTACGTATGCTCAAGGAAGAAGCATTTCCCAGTGTTTTGAACGAAGAAGGAAATTTCCCAACATGGTTCCAGCAAGACGGCGCTCCTGCACATTACAGCACCCAAGTAAGGGAATACCTGTACCAACAATTCCATGGTCATTGGATAGGACGTCGAGGGCCTGTGGAATGGCCAGCTAGAAGCCCGGATCTCACGCCACTAGATTTTTATCTCTGGGGCCACTTGAAACCGCTGGTATACGCAGAGGAAATTAGGAGTGTTGAACATTTGCGGCAGCGCATTATTGGGGCATGTAACACCATTACTCCTGACATCATTCACCGTGTGCTTGCTGACTGAGTATCACGTCTGAATTTGTGTATTGAAAACAATGTTGGACATATTGAGCACGTTCTGTAAATAAAAGCTTTTGTTTTGCCTTTTTTTATTATTATTCCTATGATGCCGGACTTATGGGACACCCTATATATATATATATATATATATATATATATATATATATATATATATATATATATAATATTCAAGAGAAATCCAGTGACAAGGAGGAATGTAAATGCCATGAAAAGTCTTCTTTAATGCAACGTTTCGAGCAATATGCTCATCTTCAGGCTAAATAATAATATGAAATTAAAATCAATAAACAATTAAAACAAGACAAAACAGTTTCTATAAGACCAATTCTTAAAAACAAAATTTAAAAAGACTAAAAGAAGGTTAA
This sequence comes from Bathynomus jamesi, assembly GCA_023014485.1. Taxonomy (NCBI): domain Eukaryota; kingdom Metazoa; phylum Arthropoda; class Malacostraca; order Isopoda; family Cirolanidae; genus Bathynomus; species Bathynomus jamesi. Next base: position 1,248,000 of record JAJOZX010000540.1, on the reverse strand, counting down.
ATTCAAAGTTATTAAAATTTACATATAAAATTACAAGAAATTTAAAAAGCTATTTTTAAATTACATATAGTAAATTTGAAATTAATACAATGGAATAACATTACTAACCCTTCATTGCTGGTTCCGAGGCACAAGTAATTTTAAAACAAAACACATGGAACATACTATGGGTTGGGTGGTTGGAGTTATAAATTGGGAAGGGGGAATTATAAAAAATTTAAAGGGACAGCTGAGGAATCAACATTTAGAGAAGGGGTCAATGTTTTTATATAAAGAGATTCCAAAATTCTAAGTGAGTTGGAACAAGAGTTATACCCGAGAATTTTAAAATTATCTAAAGTGACATCAGTTTTACATTTAATACTATGTTCCCGGATACTAGAGGCTTCTTCTTAGTGAGAATTTCGGTTCAAAAAAGTTTTTTGTCAGTTTTGATGTAAAGTCGCTTTTCACGAACGTACCTGTATCAGAAACTATTGCCATTATTTTAGATAGGGTTTTTAGCTCTGTTGATAGTTTTCATGGTTTTTCATGGTCTTATTTTAAGGAACTTTTAGAACTGGTTTTTAAGCAATGTTATTTTACTTTCAATAATAAGGTTTACCAACAAATTGATGGTGTTGGGATGGGATCACCCGTCGGACCTTTATCAGCTGATTTTTTTATGACTCATTTAGAAAGTATAATTTTTAGACAATCACCCACCCATTGTAAACCAATTTTTTACCGACGCTTCGTTGATGACTCGATAGCTGTCTTTGATAATGCTGTACAAGCGCAACAATTTTTTAATTTCTTAAATTCTCTGCACCCCAATATAACTTACACAATGGAAACTGAGGAAAATGGCTCCCTTCCCTTTTTAGATCTTTTAATTTCGAAAAAAGGGGATTCTATTACTACATCAGTTTACAGGAAACCCACTTTTACCGGTTTGGGCATGAATTTTTTTAGTTTTACTGATTTTAACTATAAGATGTCGTGCATTAAAACACTCTTGTTCAGAGGATATAATTTGACTTCTAGTTGTACCTTACTTAACGATGAATTTAATAATTTAAGATTATATTTTACCAATAATAGTTTTCCTGTTCAATATGTAGATAAACTAATAAGATCTTTCTTAAATAATGTTTATAGCCCTCAACTTCCCTGTATTTCAGTGCCTAAAGATGTAAAATATTTCTTGGTACCTGAAATGGGTCCCATGAATAAAGAATTTAAACTTAAATTTACGAAGTTGTTAAAAAAAAATTTTTATCATACTGATTTTCACATTATATTTATTAATAAAACGTCTTTAGGTAGCTTTTTCTCAGCGAAGGATCGAACTCCTGATTCGTTGCGTAGCGGTGTTGTATATTTATTTACTTGCCCAAGGTGTCTCCTTGGTACTTATATTGGCAGCACCGTGCGCTCTCTCAGGGCTAGATTTTATTCGCATATGGGAATAAGTTGCCGAACAGGTAAAATTTTAAATAAAAAAGAAGCCTCTAGTATCCGGGAACATAGTATTAAATGTAAAACTGATGTCACTTTAGATAATTTTTAAAATTCTCGGGTATAACTCTTGTTCCAACTCACTTAGAATTTTGGAATCTCTTTATATAAAAACATTGACCCCTTCTCTAAATGTTGATTCCTCAGCTGTCCCTTTAAATTTTTTATAATTCCCCCTTCCCAATTTATAACTCTCCAACCACCCAACCCATAGTATGTTCCATGTGTTTTTGTTTTAAAATTACTTGTGCCTCGGAACCAGCAATGAAGGGTTAGTAATGTTATTCCATTGTATTAATTTCAAATTTACTATATGTAATTTAAAAATAGCTTTTTAAATTTCTTGTAATTTTATATGTAAATTTTAATAACTTTGAATTTAACCTTCTTTTAGTCTTTAAATTTTGTTTTTTAAGAATTGGTCTTATAGAAACTGTCTTGTTTTAATTGTTTATTTTTTAATTTCATATTATTATTATTTAGCCTGAAGATGAGCATATTGCTCGAAACGTTGCATTAAAGAAGACTTTTCATGGCATTTACATTCCTCCTTGTCATTGGATTTCTCTTGAATATTAAATTGAAGCTTTTTAGAAGCAACCCGCATGAATATTATATATATATAATTATAATATATATATATATATATATATATATATATATATATATATATATATATATTAGGTGGGCAAAAACAAATGACCTGATTGAACCAATCTGATTTAAATTTTTATACATGTATAGCATTCATTATATTATTTTTCATTTTTTTTTTTCAGATTTTATGAATTAGAAAAAAATAAGTACATTGTGAAATGTTCAGTCGCTTGTTAAATAAGTGTAAAATGGCCTCATACAGTGAAGAGGATAAATTACTAATAAAAATCTTGAGAATGGCGAAGCGATGGAGTGCACGGCGTATGTTGAGTGAACTTCCAGACAAACCTTGGACAGAATCGGCTGTGAAATACATAATATGCAAAGTTGACGAGACTGGTGGTGTTGATAGACGTGAAAGAAGTGGGCCACTTCGGAGTGCTAGAATAAAGGATAACATCGACTTGGTTGAAAGTTACATCTTGCAGGGTTTTTTAGAGTGCAGTTCTACACAAAGTGTGCAGTTCTAAAAAAAAATTGTATAGTTCTGTAGGCAAATGTATGCAGTTCAAAGATGTATTTTGTATGCGTTACTAAATCACAAATAGAGCTATTATCATAAATTAAAGTTAAACCAGCTCTTTCTATTTGGTATGTAGAATATTATTCCAGCAATAAGGTATCATATAGTCACCGCCGTGCATATGAAAAGAATCCCACAGACATACTGCCCCAAACTGTAAAGTTTAATTTAAGGTATGTTAGCCCATAGAGTACTTGTAAACTAAAGAAGAAAAGTTTAAAATTTATGCTCACAAATTTTTTTTATTGAAAACACATATGTAAGTGAATATGAGTGATGAGTAAATAACATTGGTGAGTGAGTAGGATACTCGATTGTGCAGGATAAGCTCTTTTTCATCTATCTGTGGCCTATAAAATGTGCAGTTCTAAAAATTCCTTAAAAAACCCATGACATCTTGAGTCAAGAAGATCAGCCCGGAACTCATCTCTTTCCAAGGGAAGTCGAAAAAGAAACTGGTATTTCCCGTGGCACCATCAGGAATATTGCAAAAAATGATTTGGGGCTACGTTCTTATAGACGGCAATCACTAACGGATACAAACAAGGCCAAACACGTAACTTTTGCCCAGAATTTGCTCGACACAGTTCAGGGACAATCAATTAGACGAATATAGTTTTCTGACGAGAAAACATTTCACTTTATACCGCCAATTAATCACCAGAATGATCGTGTGTATGGGTACTATGGGAATGTTGCAAAAGAACGAGACATAACACCAGAGCGTTTCGTGAAGGAAGTTTCAAACTTCTCGCCTAGCATCATGGTAGGCGCCTGTGTTTCAAAGTTGAGGAAAACCAACATTGTTATAATTGAACCCGAAGCCAAAATAAAATCATTGCCGAATATTACTGCACGCTGGTTTCACCACAATATTTAGAACATATTCGACAACTTAGTGGCAACAATTACAGATTCCTGCAAGATGGTGCTCCTGCGCACAGAGCACAACGAACTGCGCGGATTACCTGCATAAAAAAACCCCAGACTTCATTGAGCCAAACATATGGCCAGCCAACAATCCAGATCTTTCATCTTTAGATTATGGTATTTGAGAGGCATTGCAATCAGAAGTCTATATTCCTCCCGGTGAAAGAATTCGAAATGTGAACGAATTGCGTGAACAAGTTTTGGAAGGTTGGAACAACGTATCACAGCGGTATATTGACAGGTGCATTGATGAGTGGCGCCCACGTTTAACCACATGTATTCAGCAAAATGGAAGTCACATTAAACAATTGTTCAAATAAGTTTATCAACTATCTAAAATAGTTCTGCAAAAAATTTGTAACTGAGATTCATCTTTTGACTTAATAAAGCCAGTTGTATTAACATTGTCAGGTTTTTTTTGCCCACTCGGTAGTATATTAAAAATGTTTGTAATTCACTTTTCAGTTGATGATGGTCACCTTCAATGACAAATGTGCTATTTGTAGCGTCAGTCATCGGGTATTTTATTAGGAACACTAATATTTGTAGCATTTGACATACAGGGTGAGTCATAAGTCATATCCAATAGGATATGACCCAGAACAGGATCAATTCTTACAATAAGTGTTCAATTTCAATTCTTACAATAAGTGTTCAAATTGTGTTCCTTGAAGTCGAGAACAAATGTTATTACGACTGACGAAGCTTTCTCTCCCATTTTGGAGGATTTGTGGTGTGATTGTTGCACATTGTATACCCGCATTGTGTTTGAGCTCTTCCAAAGTTTTCGGCCGTCCTTCGTGTACGCGCGCCTTTAAATAACCCCACAAGAAAAAGTCAAGGGAAGTTAGATCAGGGGACCGTGGCGGCAATTCCACAGGGCCACTGCGTCCAATCCATCTCCTTGGAAGGGTTGTCTCCAACCATTCACGCACAGGTCTGTCGAAATGTATTGGCGCGCCGTCGTGTTGAGAAAACATGCGGCGCATTTCACGGATGGGAATATTGTCCATGTATTGCATCAACTTTTCCTGTAGCATAGTTAGGTACATGTCGGAGTTGACACTATGGTCAAAGAACAGGGGCCCCCACGATCCTGTCGCCGTGGATTCCGCGCCACACGCTCATCCGCGGATCCGCTTGATGATACCTTTTGTTGGCAATGTATGGGTTAGCGGCTGCCCAGTAAACGGTATTATGGCAATTACCTTGGCCATGCAAGTGGAAGCACGCTTCGTCACTGAACATGACGTATGCTGCTAACGTTGGCTGATGCCGCCTACACTCTTCGAATCATTGGCAGCACTGAAGGCGTCTATCAGCATTGTCTGGAAGTAGTTCATGTACTGGGTGTAGCTTATACTGATGAGATCGATACCTTTTGAGAATGCGCTCCACAGCTGTTTGAGGAAGTCCTGTTTCCTGTGGTATTTTTCTGGTTGAACGCTGTAGACTACAAGTTCCTTTAGCTAGTACATCGACACACGCCTCCTCATCTGTACTTGTACGAGGTCGTTCACTGCATGGTCGGTCATGAACATTGCCTGTCTCCTTCAAGATTTCCAATGTTCGCCTCACCATACGATGATTCGGCTTTGGCTTCATAGGGTGCCGACGATGGAATTCTTCACATGCCTCTGATTCATTCGAGAACGTGTAGGAGCACTAGTTCCACTTTTTCTGATGGGGTCAGCCATCTCTAGAAGTTATCTGAAACATAAACATAACATGAACAACAGATAAAAATTGCCATTCGACATGACGTATGACACCCTGTATATTACTAAATGTTGAGCAAACCTCGTCAATAGTTTCAAATCTAAAAGTCTAAAGGATTAATAGGTTCATTGGACAGTGGAAGACTTTTGAAATATGGCGCATTTATGTAAGGTGTACACAAAGTTTTTTCCCGATTATAAACTTTAATTACACGAACTCCAAAGAAGACACATTAATTATTTTTTTGTATAGTGTTGCATAACACATCAAGTTTTTTCTCTTGTTTGCAGATCCCGTTGTGTGTGATTGGGAGCCATTGGTGACTGACCGAAACAAAAATGGCAACTCCGCAGGAGAAAGCAAAAAGTGTTGTTTGGTTTGCGGAGTCAAAGTTCGTAATTACTTGGACATGCCCGAGTTCCTTGTAGCCTCTCAGTTGGAAGACCTTCAACTAGTAGTGTACCGATTAATCGGCATGGGCGTTGGCACCGGAAGAATCGGCCATTTTGGGGGCATCGGCATCGGCCAAATTTAGAAGATACTCTCACTGATTCTTTGAAATTTTAAAATTTTCATTACAAAACAAAATATATATATATATATATATATATATATATATATATATATATATATATATATATATATATATATATATATATATATATATATATATATATATATATATATATATAAAATTGAACAAAAAAAAAACTATTTATGATAATTTATACTCATTTCAAAGTGTAATTATATACAAAATATTTCACATTCACGAAAAAGGCAAAGCTCAATAAGTTAAGTTGGCCATAAAGTTAAATTTTCTCTAACTAGCTAATCTCTAAATATTATTAACTATTGTAATCTCCTACTCTATATTAATAATAATTTTATATTAAGTTGTACTTTATAATTAATATATTAAACCATCTTATTACGTTGACGTTATTTTAAATATTTTAATAATTTTATAAACCCAAATTATACAAGGTGTACACAAATTATCTTTACAACTGCTCTCTCAAATAAAAATATTAGGAAATGAGGCACACATACCATTTTCGCTTCATCTGTGAGAGAAAGTAATAAAGTTTCACTTGGCAGATGTCAAATGTCAGATTATTATACAGGGTGTAACAAATTATGAAATTGGTACGAAATTCCCTTAACATGCGTGTTCATGAACCTTGTCAAAATAAAACATATCCGTAACACGCTCGTCTAATATAGGCTTCAGCTTGCAGAAACCGACGATTTCAAACATTCTGTCAAGGGTGAATCGGTTTAGCGTAGGGACAAGAACGTCATTCTCAGAAGCATTCATCCACATCAATCGTATATCAATGCATAGCTGATCGTTATTTATACACAACGTACAAACAATGGCATATGAGGGGCTATCACTAATCTGCTCTCTTCTTGTACCTACACCTGCAGGTATTTTATAACGATCCTCACTCTACTTCTCAACTACCACGTAGACTCTATTCATCTCCTCAACACTTAAATAAACAACATTCCGTTTACCAGAGTTTGTTTGTCTACAAGTCGTTTCCAGTACATAGTTAATGGCACCGTTTTTACGCCTGAACACGCGCAATGACTTCGTCACGGACACATCGTACACGGCATTGAGAATGCTCCTCAAAGGAAGCTCCATCGTATTCTATTGTGAGGAGTGCACGTCCAGTCGGTTCAAGCTCTGAAATGACAATGAGCCACAGGTGGGCGGATCGGCTAGACGGGAGTTGTGGAGGAGTGAGTCTCACCATAAGCTGATGAATCGTGTACGGCGTTGTTCCAACGTGAAAGATTCATGTGAATACTTGTATCTCATTATACTCGGAAGGTGTTTTGAGAAATTTTCCATCTGCGATACATGAAGCAATACCAGTTTTAATGTTTTATCACTCCCACTCCCCAGAATGCGCACCAGACATTTTCGTTCAGGGGGATTTTCACGAACTAAACGCATTTTATTCGCACTCCGGCGCACTATTTGAGAGAAACCTATGCCCATACTTTTTCTTTTTGCTTAGCAGATGATACTCGTCCCTAAATTTTGTAAAAAACTCACGCAGGCCTTTAGCCACAACCTCACGACAAACCTCGTCATGATATATATTAATGTAGTGGTAAAAATACTTCAGATTCCCCATTATAACAAGATTTACATTCTCAGCCGCAGGGTACGAGTACTCGGTATGATGCAACATGAAATAATACCGCTTGTCACACCACTCTTCAACAAGACTTAGTAACCACAACCGTTGCTTCTCTCCTGCACGTGTTGTTTCTTCCACTTCACGGTATATGTAAGCTTTCATAAAGTTTAGTCCTACAACATATTTGAATACATTGCTTGTACCACGAAATTCTGCAATGCTCTCGCCAGAATAGCCGTAAGAGTATTTGTACCTCTTGTTCATCAAGCAAGCTTCGCACGATTCAATGTAGCCTTAACAGTATCAAAGGAGGGTGGAATAGGGAGCCATTCAGTATCCACCATATCTTCACACTTTGCCGAATACTACTTCATAAACTTCGAACACGCAATATTAAAGGTAGCCATTACTATTTTTCGTCTACGTGGGATTTCATCAAATACAAGTCTGAGATCCAGGGCTTGCAGCGGTCAACTGAGCACGCAGGGTAGAGATATGCCCAGGTAGTAGCAGGAGTCACGTGACCATTGATCGATCATACAGGGGGCGGAGCTTAGAACTTCCTCCTGTACATACGCACACACCACACACAGACACACACACACACACACACACACACACATACACACACACACACACACACAAAAAGTAGAAAGTGAAACGCTAACTGAAACACGATTTATTTAATAAACATATCATCGAATTATTCAAGGTATATATTTACAAATACGTGTAATAAATAAAATAAACATATCATTAACAATAGAAATATATATATATATATATATATATATAACAATCAAAGATTATGGTATCCAAAGGGTACGGTATCATAAGTACGAGGCACCTGGTAACGTTTCCTATAGGTGTTACGGCACACCTTTGTACCCCTAAGTTCCTTCACGCCCCTCAGCTTCTGCGTCCGAAAATTATAGGGTACCTACAGTTAGTTGGGGTGGATGGATGCCCTCATCTTCCAAGCACACTAGATCTTTCAACGAATCAACGTTAACGACCCGCCGATTCGCTTGGTTGAGCGTGATACCCTTAGCCTTCACGATATATTTCATATACTCCCAACCCTCACCCGTATCCCATAAGTTTTTGGACCTGTTGAGACAAAAGAGTGGGCGTATGCGATGTCTCCATACTCATCCTTGATCTCATCAGTCAACTCTCCGAGGAATTCCTAAATAGGCGGCATGTATTCACCCTCCCTCGCTGTGAATATCACACGATCTGTATCGGCGTACAGAACCCTCCGCCCAAGAGAATGCAATAGACCCCAAAGTTTGATGCGTGCGTAGGCCGTCGTGAAGCTGGCTACAGGTATGTTTGTAACCCGTGAGGTATCTGAGGCCATTTCAGTAATGTTGTACTTTATTATGTAAGTATTACCTACATTATCTCCATGACCTCTTTATTGGGAGAGTTAGCATAATCCCAGACTTCACTATAACCAAAGCTGGGCACTTGCGGTATTTTTTGCGGTACTGCGGTACTGCGGTACTACCGCACTACCAAACCGGTACCGCATAACGCAGTACCGCAAAGGATCGCTGAAAGTACAGCAGTACCGCTACCGCATTCAAATTTCCCGCGGTACTTTCCGCGGTACCGACAAACACGACTTTTCAAAAAATTAACACTTTTTTTGAAGTAAACCTTATTACAGGAGTACAGTAAGACGAATGCTGCGTGTGTTGCATCAGCCTAACTCTAGACACGTTAAGTTTTCGTTCAGAACATGTTACGTTGCCATCCTATCACAACGCCTCAGTGCAGTGCTTGCTTTTGAGTCGGTTGCACGTGTGTTACATTTCTGTGACAAAGATCGATTTTTAGCCATTATGGCAGAAAGTTCAGGTGCGAAATCGCCGATATGCAATTTCTGAAAATATGTGCTATTACTTGTGTTGTTCTTGTGTGCAGTACCGCAGTACCGCAGTACCGCGGAACGCACCAGGGGGACCTGAAAAAGTACCGCAGTACCGCGTAACGCACTGGGCATGCTGAGGTACCGCAGTACCGCGTAACGCACCCCCAAATTTTGGTACCGCGCCCACCACTGACTATAACTTCGTGCCAAATGAACGTTCCCCTTGTCAATATTCTGTGCAAATTTTCCCCAAAGACTATTTAGACAACTTTGCATTAAAGTGCTTGCCACGGTTCTTTACAACTTGGGAACGGTCAAGCTGTATCCCTTCACGGCCACGGTAACGCTGAATATAAGCCGATTTTTTATCTTCGGTATCAACTCCTCGCGGATACCCTGATGCCTCTACATTATCCTCATAAAAGTGTTTATATATGGCGTGAAAAGGTTGGGTAGCTTCTAAAACCTCAACGCCTCATCTATCTTCAATATTCTGTAGCCATGGCTAACGGCTAGGTCCAGCTCAGGGCTTGTATCTACACCTCTGATCTTACGCTGGTTGGTTGCGTGATTACAAGCCCCATTTTTCTCCTCTGCGCACTTCACGCACAGGGGAAACATGAGCTTGTGGTCTATAACAACGGGTAAGATCAGCATCCATAAATCGCGTGGGGGAGCACATCTACAAAAAAAAGGCCGAAATGGTACCCGTTCAAATTTGCTGAGAACACATCGATGATGGGCAGGTCAGGTCCCACCAGTTTTTCAGGTGCACCTACCGGGTACGGATTGTTCTTCATCACATAGAGATATAAAGAACAGAAGTCGTAGTAATGGAGATTCACGCCCTCCGTAGGCGGAAAGTGTAGCTTGAATGGGTTTGTACGCCCTCCAAACAAGCTGTCACTGCATTTGAGGGGGTCCAACACCATTGAACGTTTGATGGCCCTTATTTCTTCATGGTATTTCTTTAGCCTCTTTATGACAAAGAGGCTAAAGAAATATCATGAATTAATAAAAATCTATCATCGGCTGTCCCGGGCAATGCAACAGATGTTTGCTAAAAATATCGACTCCGACTTTTTAAAATGCATCTGTGAAATCTGTCTTAACGTTATAAATTGCAATGTATCAACGAAACCCCTTCAGAAGGCTCGCCTACGCCGTTACAAGAACATAATACGTATACTCGCTCGTAAAAGACAAACTGTGAGGAAGAAAAAACGAATTATTGTACAAAGAGGAGGATCATTCCTCCCCATCTTATTTTCAGTTTTGGGTCCTTTACTGACTAGATTAATATAATGAAGAAAGTGGTAGTGATTCCACACGAGGTGTATGCTTCACTGCAAAGTTCAAAGAGTCCAGACACGGTTCTAGAACTCGTAAAAGCAGGCTTAAAAGAATGGAAAGCAAACTGTTAGCCCTATTAAACAGTGAAAAAACACCTGATGAGAAAAGAATTTTGTACCAAGAAGCTCTGCAGAAATTTCTTCACGAGTACGAAAATTATAAGAATCCGACAGAGATCCAACGATGAGCATGATGACATAGGACCTGTGTCCGACGATAGAGCTGAAGAACTGAAGAATAACGGATCGGCCCCACAACATATCGAACATGTACTAAAAAGCACCCTCCCACATACATTGAGGAATAAAGGTTTAAGTCTTTATAATCTATTGAATGAGGATCCGAACATGCAGTGGACCGATACAGGTGAGATCATTGTGGAAGGAGCAAAGGTACAGGGATCGAATATCGTAGACATCGTTCATGATCTGGTGAGAAAGTGGGATAAGCCCTCACCATCAGGATGGAAGCATATTAAAGCAAGACTACAACAAATAAATGTACCCAAAAAAATGAAAGGAAATCTGAACAGGTTAAAAGACTTGGAACATGCATCGCATGTGCCACAATTGAAAACGCCATCACCCACAGCGGTAGGAACTCTGAAGAGGAGAAAGAAGAGGCTAAACAACAACAACAACAACGGTCAACCCTACCGACGTGCCTCTAAAATACACAAATAGTTAACATATGGCTAACATATGACGTTATTATGACATTTCTAGCCCAGCCTCCTACGGTGGAGTAGATAGACTGTGCAGAAGTGTTTACAATGATGGAGTAGGGAAAAAAGATGTTGAGAGGTTTTTGCGGGAGCAGGACGCTTATACACTTCATAAATCTGTGAGAAAAGGGTTTAAAACAACCATGACAACAGCGGCATCGATTGACTCTATTTGGCAAGCAGATTTAACAGACATGCAAAGATATTCAGTGTATAACGATGGTCCCCGCTACATCCTATTTATAATAGATGTATTCTCTAGATATCTGTGGCTAATTCCTCTGAAAAATAAATCGCCTGAAACAGTTGCTAAAGCCAACAAAACGTTGATGTTGAAAGAAAACAGGGTTCCTGGCTATTTTTGTACGGATATGGGGAAAGAATTTATAGGCCGAGCTTTTCAGAACATGTTGACAGAGTTTAATATCAGCTACTACATTACCAATTCTATACATAAGGCCTTTTTAGCTGAAAGAGTTCAGCGTATCATAAAGGAACACATGCACCGTTATTTTACACATAAAAACACACAGATATATAGACATTCTGGAATCATTGGCCTCATCATACAATCGCTCATACTGTCACACGATTGGGACAACATCTAACGAGATTTTAGAAAGAAGTAGCGCACAGAGCCTGATGTGAGAAGAGATGATCGTAGAACACCGCCACATTCTGCACGTTTCAAAATCAATGATTATGTAAGGCTGTCGCGTTCGGGAAATAAATTCGCGAAGGGATTTGAGCAAGGCTGGACATGTGAGATTTTTAAAGTTAGGGCTATGAGAACTAAGGGCGAGATAATGCTGTATTACGTTGAAGATTTGAATGGGGAAGAAATCGCAGGAGGCTTTTACAGCGAGGAGTTGCAGAAAGTGACATTTAATTTAGAAAAAGTGTGTTTAAAATTGAAAAAATTTTAGGCAGCAAAGGTTCAGGAAAGAAAAATGTACCTGGTGAAATGGCTAGGGTACCCAGAATGCTTCAACACCTATATAAAAGCTGATGCAATAATGAAGCTTAAACAGTATGCAACAAGGTGCCTAACCATTTCTACGTTACACTCCTGTCCTCCTCGTCCCTGTCTGTACACCCTAACAACACCCTGGCCAACTTTGTAACAGAACTCTATGGATCCATTGAATTGCGTCGTGATTCGTATGAGGTGAGGATATGTGAAATTCAGTTGGATACCCTCTTTTTAAATATTGATTATAAAGAAGCCGTTTTTACGATTCTTAGAGACTGTAATGAGTGTGAAAAAGCCGGGGTAAATCGGGATGAAACCATACGTATTGACCGGATTGGAGATGCACGTTATTACAGTACAGTAGTAACACTAGGTCGGGGCCGCTATGGTGCGGCTGAGGATGTTGTGAGAGACTTATATGTAAGTCTAAAAAACTCAAATCGTAAACAAAGAAAACCCTGCACATACTGTGACCCTAAAATCAGAGGCTAACAGAAATATTAAAGACAAAGGACTGTTCAGAATTATAACCTAGGGACGATATAGATCAGCCTTCCAAAGAGATACCTTTCACGAGGTACAGCATAACTTGTCCAGCCTAATGTATCTGATGAAACGTGACCATCACCGATTTTTTTGAAAATTGGCACACTTATAGATTTCTGTGAGTAAAATAGAATGACCCTTGTTTCAACACTCTAGATCATATGGTTCCGGAGATATGGCCATTCGAATTTTGTAAAAAAAAGTCAATTTCGAAGGTCATACCATATTTCAACATGAAATATCTCGGCTCCTATTGCACTTATAGAGACCATTTAAACACTATTTGAAAGCTTTTAAGCAGATCTACAACTTTGTTTCTATTCATATTTTACCTCAGTGGTAAAAAAAGTTGATCTTATTTTTGACCTTTGACCTTGTGTCGGTCATTTGATTTCACAACCGATTTTTTTCTCCTTTCACCCAGTTTTGGGTACACATGTCTACCTTAACCTAAAATAAGATTTTTAGTGTTGATAAAGTTAGTATAGACGCTACAGCCATTTCAGTGGACCATACCCACCTCCATTTTGACCAAGTACCTTTTTCCACCAAACTTTGGAGCACCGTATCTTTGGAACTGTTTGAGCTAGAGTGTTGAGAAAAATACCATTAGATTTTTTTTACTGAGATATATAATGTCTGCTAATTTAAAAAAAAAATCAGTAATTATCTAACCTAACCTAACCCAGTTATTTGGTCGAATAAGTATCCGACCCTATTATAAAATTTAATTTTTTTTGTATATTTCAGGGAATTATATAATATAGGTAATTTAAATTAAATAATTAATTAATTTATATAGACATTCAAAAGTGTGAAGAACTTCGAACCTGCTATCCTGTTTAAAGGTAAAGCTATGTACGTATATAAGTACCTTATACTAGGCTATAGGTACTACCCTATAGAATAAGTTCAGTTTTAAGAGTTAGATGAGTTTTAATAGAATTACTTAACTTTGTGTATTTATTCATTGTGCACAACAGTATGTCCCCATGTGAAAATAAGCTTATTTAAACCTTGGAGCAAGGATTTTTTTGGCATCTGTATTTATTCCAATCTGTAAATCAAACTGCACATTTTTTCTTGTTGTAGACCTCTGAAACAAGATCAGTAGGTCCCAAACAGAGTTGGATACAATGAATAATTATAATTGTATTTTTAATTAATTGATCCTAATTTCCATTAATTGTAATTGTAATTGATTCAAAATAAATAAAAATAAAGGTAATTGTAATTGATTTTTGAGCTATAACTGATGTAATTGATCAATTAATGTTAATTGTTAAAAATTATACCCCTAGATCTGGCAGTCATACATCATCCAATGAAAATAAACCTTTGATAGTTTATTTAGTTATACTTACATATAGATATATATTTTTATAGATATATATATATTTTAGATATATATTTAGATATATAGAATAGATAGTTATATTTGTGTAATTGTAATTGTAATTGATTCAGACAAAATTAATTGTAATTACAATTGATCTTGAAATTGTGAAGTACAATACTAACTGTAATTAATCTGAAGGAAAATAAAAAAAAATTGTAATTGATTCCATTTTGTGTAATTGAACCCAACCCTGGCTTTTAAGCTGCATGTTTTTTTTTCATTTTAGATAAACATGGATTTCAGCAGTTTGAATATGGGCAGGTTCTGTTGTGACCCATTTAAAAAACACAAAGGAAAAGTGGAAAAAGGCATTCATGCATTGACTAAAAATTTGATTGATCAAAATCCTGAATTGAAACTAACAAATAATCATAAAGCATGTGCAACCTGTCGAAATATACTAGCAAATCGTCCATCCCCAATGCCTGAATGTGAACCACTTGTTAATTCACCATCCACCTCATCAAGTGCCCCATCTGAGCTAGAAACCGTTGGAGATGTAGTTGAAATGCAGTATGAGCTTAGTAAATTCAATGCTTCATTGGCCACACTTGATGAGACCCCAATAAAACCATGTAAACTCTCTGACAGCACTGGTTACACAAAGAGAAAGTTGAGGAAAGTAGGAGTTGTGAAAAGAAAGCTTGAACTTGCAACTAAACAACCAATTTCATGCAGTGACTCAGATGATACAGAACTGGAGATTCTTCAACAACTAAAAGAGAAATTTAATCAAGTGACAAGTCGAAGTGAAAAACTGACAATTCTTACTATCCTACCAAAAAGATGGACACAAGTAAAGATCAAAGAAGAATTTAAGTGCTCAGATTACATGGCTAGGCAAGCAAAGAGTTTGGTGAGGGAGAAGGGAGTGCTTTCAACTCCTAATCCGCGTTTGGGGAAACGCCTGAATAGTGAAACTGCTGACAAAGTAATTGACTTCTATCATTCGCCAGATGTGAGTAGACAAATGTCAGGGTTGAAAGACTGTGTTTCTGTAAAAGGAGCTGATGGTAGGAGGGAAAGAAAACAAAAATCGCTAATCTTATGCAACCTAAAAGAAGCATTTGAGCTTTTCAAAACAAACCATCCAACAATCAAAATATAATTTTCAAAATTTGCAGAGCTTCGGCCAAAAGAATGTGTTGCCAGGTGCCAGTGGAACACATTCTGTCTGCATTTGCGCTAAGCACCAGAATGTCAAATTCATGATGGCAGCAATAACCAGTGTTTTCCAGGTGGAGCAGTACCCTTCCGATAAGCCTAGCTCATCAGCATGGGATGATGGGCTGGAGACAAATTATATTTGTCACTACAGGCATTCTCTAGCCCTCCTCCAATGTAATCCACCTCGGGAGATATACTTCTTTGGGAAATGTGATCAGTGCCCAAGAAAAGAGGCCTTCACAGGCTTCTTAACTACAGCCTTCGACAGAAAAGGGCTTGATGAGATTGAATTCAGGCAATGGATTTCAACGGACAGATCAACGCTGCAAACACAAAAACTTTCTGCAGATGAATTCATCCAAAGTTTTCATGGAAAACTAGCTTTCCTGGAACATGATTTCTTTGCAAGAAGCCAGATGAAATTTTTACAAGAAAAGAAAGAAGAACTCCGCGAAGGTGAATTTCTCGTTATCGGTGACTTTGCGGAGAATTATGCTTTCATAGTTCAAGACGCGGTGCAGTCATTCCATTGGAATAACTGCCAAGCTACAATACATCCTTTTGTAGTCTACTACCAACAAGACAATGAACTGATGCATAAAAGTTTTGTTGCAATTTCTGACTGCAACCAGCATGATGTAATATTCGTTCACCTCTTCCAAACCCGTCTCATACATTTTATTAAAGCATCCCATCAAATTACCAAAATCTTTTACTTCAGTGATGGTTGTGCTGCACAATATAAAAATTGCAAGAACTTTGTAAACCTCTGCCATCATGAAGAAGGTTTCGGAGTTGAGGCTGAATGGCATTTCTTTGCCACGAGTCACGGTAAAGGGCCATGTGATGGTATCAGCGGATCTGTGAAGAGGCTTGCGGCCAGGGCTAGCCTCCAAAGAATAGGAGTTGCCGAACCCATCCTTGATCCATTGGCCCTCTACAACTTTGCAGTCACAGCGCTTCCTTCAATCACTTTCACCTTCGTGACAACAGAATAGTATGAATCCCACCGATTGATGTTGGAAAAACGCTTCAAAAGTGCAAAAACCATTCCAGGTATGCCTAATTATACAATTAATCCATTCCTCACTCCAGAAAAATAAATTTAAGCTTTTTCTTGCGAATTTTTGTCATAGAAATTCGCCTCCAATCATCATGGAATTTCAAGGGTATAATTTAGTGGGAACTCTGAATAATGATCGAATGTCAAAATATTCTGAAATTATATCCCATTGCTAAAACCTGTTATTTTCAGGAACTCAGAAGATCCATTGCATCAGGCCAATCAGCGATGGACTGGTAGAAGTCCGCTCGTATTCTTCCTCGACTATATCCAGATCGGAAAGAGTCACCATTCTTCAGAGAAGCAACATCCCATTGGCATCTATGAAAGGCTATTGCTTAGCGGTCTATGATTCCCACTGGTATCTCGCCTGCATCTTAGATGTCAAGCCAGAGAGCAATGAGGTCAACTTGACCTTCCTTCACCCCCTTGGACCTGCACGCTCATTTGTATATCCTTCCCCACTTGATGAACTTCTAGTTGACGCCAGTGATGTGCTGATGATTGTGAGTCCAGTTACCACAAATGGCAGGACATACACTTTGACCCGGTCAGAAATGAAGAAGGCCACATCTATGCTTGAGCATTTATTAGTGTAACAGCCATGTAATCTTTTTTGCCTCATCGATGTGATTTTTTTACTAGCCTTTTTTTTTTTTTCATTGATAATATTAGGTACACATATTTCATATGAAATGTCTGTAAGTTAGTTCAGTGGTACTTAAATTTTTTATTATCATTGTTTATTAAAACCATTATGTTTATTGTACCATTTATTATCTATTAATTATATTTTGTATTTAGGTTAGTATCTTAGCATTCCTATTTAAATTTGAGTCTTATTAAACAGGAATAAAGTCTCTTATTATGGGTTTTTCTTTCTTACTGTTTGCTGTTGAATAATGATCTCAGTTTTTGTCTAAGGTGAAATCTTTGGTAGGATAAATAATTACCTTGAAAGGCGTATACAAATATTTTATTATTATAAATGTAACAGTAATGGCTTCCATAAAATATATTGTAAATACCTAATAACTGCCTATTTTAAATATAAAGTTACGTTGATGCCTCTTTTTTCATGGTTTCACCCAGCTAGACAAGAATCGGTTCTTATAACTCAATTGGTATAAATAAAGGAATAGGTTATTTTAATATACATATTCAAAGGCAAATTGTCTTAAAAATAGCAGACATTATAGATCTCAGTGAGACAAATCTAATGGTACTTTTCTCAACACTCTAGCTCAAACAGTTCCAAAGAAACGGCGCTCCAAAGTTTGGTGGAAAAAGGTACTTGGTCAAAATGGAGGTAGGTATGGTCCACTGAAATGGCTGTGCCAATTTTCAGAAATATCGGTAATGGTCACGTTTTTTCGACCCAAAATTCCGTTGAACTGACATGGAATGACCCATTGGAGAAACTGGTTGCTGGCTATACACCTCCAGACATGTGTTATATTTACAGCAATATAGTGGAGCACCAGTTTGTTGGGGATACCCAGGCACGCCTGCTGCGCATTGCTCACATTCTCAACCATAGAGGGAAGAGCTTGAGTATTACATATGACAGGTCCCATTATGTGAATGTCGCGACTAATCTAATAACTAATATATAAGAACGGTTGAGTGAAAAAATTTCCCATTTGGTGATGGGAGCTTAACAGTGAAGCTGCACTTTCGATACACTGAGTTATAATGGACAGAAAGCTTTTCACAGTCTATCGAGGTGTGAGATACCAGCGTGGTAGTAGACTTAGATCCATTTTTTTCAACCATACTACGTACGGCTGTCCCCTTGCTGAAGAGGGGTGCCGGATACCTCGGACCCACGCTTTGGACATTGCAGTCCTAATTGGTTGCCCTCACGAATAATGAAAGTGTGTCATTATCAAATTTGGTTTATTCTCTCCGCAGATTTAATTCCAATGTTCACATCTCAAGGTGAATGAGTGAATTGCACACTCGCGCGCACTGTCACGGTGCTTTCAAATATTTTGCATTATTATTATATATTTGCAAGCATTCTACTCCGAGCTTGATCCTCAACTTTCCCCATTTTGGATAGGGAAATGGGTATATAATTCCTTAGTGAACGGTGACAAGTCGTTACAGTACAAGGAATATCTTCATCAGAGGCACTCAGCTCAGTACTGCAGGAAACAGTATTAGCACCGCTACTCTTCATAATCATGCTACTAACATAGATGAGGACATTGCCTGAGACAGCACAGTAACATCCTTTGCCAATGACACAAAGATCAGTGGAAAAATAAGAGACCTAGAGGTTATAGGATCTCTACAAAGAGAATCGGACGGAAGAGAACAATACGAAGTTTAATACTGAGAAATTTCAACTGTTACAGTATGGAAGAAAGGGAGGACCTAAAATCCCATGGAATACAAAAGAATAGGCGCATGGCACAGAACAAGCCCCGATGAGCCGGGTGTTCCTGGCTATGTGAGGTGGAGAGTACAAGAAGCTAACTCACTACTTCACCAGGCCAACTCGACAGGAGGAACGACGAGCTTGATCTTCGTGAAATGAGGAATCATCGCACGGAACGTTTGAAAGGTTGAAAGGTGTATAACTGTACATATAACCTTACAACCTTACAAAGGTTCCGCGCGATGATTCCTCATTTCGCGAAGGTCAAGCTTGTCGCCCCTCCTCTTGAGTTGGCCTGGTGAAGTAGTGAGTTGGTTTCTTGTGCTCTCCACCTCACACAGCCAGGTACGCCAGGCTCATCGGGGATTGTTTTGAGCCAGGCGTCTAGTCTTGTTTTGAAGATGTCCACTGCAACTCTCTTCGTGTTTCTTAGGTCTTTTGGCAGCTGATTAAACAGTTTTGGTCCTCTCACTACAAAACTATTTTCTTTCAGGGTTAAGGATGTTCCCTGTCTCGCCTTCAATTTGGGAATACGACACATTCAACCGTTTCTACTTTCCACCGTTGTTTGGGGAGTTATAGGGTTCAGAGTAAGATTAGGGACTAGTTTCTCCATTATTTTCCAAGTGTAAATAATGGTGTATCTCTCTCTTCTCCTTTCCAGTGAATGTAGGTCTAGTTCGCGTAATCTTTCCCAGTAATTTAGTTCTTTGCACCCGTTGATCTTGGCTGTGAAGCTTCTGTGGATCCCTTCCAGTTGTCTAATGTCTTCTTTTTTATATGGGGATGTTAGGACCGAGCAGTATTCCAATTTGGGTACGATCAGGGTTTTGAGTAGAGGAATCATTACATTCCTATCCCTTCGTTTAAAGCAGCGTTTCTTAACCTGGGGTGCTAGCACCCCCAGGGGGTCCTAAAATCGATTTTAAGGGGTGCTGGAAAAGGGCTTCTGTCATGTGCAGTATGGATACGTTAGGTCCGTTTACCAAACTCCTTCACAAACTCCTAATCGTTTCTATTTTATTAACAGATATTATTGTATGAGAATTTGAATATATATTTAATTACGAAAGATTTATTGCACGTTTACATTATCACCATTAATATTAAGAAAGAAGACGTTGACTCTATGTCACAAGAAATTTACTTTTTTTGCATGATTTTGACCCCAAGATTAGAGGGTAAGTAATTCTCCTTGATTGTTATTCTTAACATTTCTTTTGGCCGCTTGATTCTATTGTTATATTCAAGAACAAGTATTTTATTATATTGTTATATTCAAGAAAGTATTTAGGTTTGAATTTGTAAATATAATTATTTGTGTGTCTTGTCTTAATATCGTTTTAAAATTTTCCTCGTACATTTTATACTCTAAATGTGCTGCTTTTAAATGTATGTTCACTTTGCTTTAACTTGATATCTTTTTATTCAAAATATTATTGGTCAACTATAAATTGTACTCATATTCTTATTTGTTTTGTATTTGCGTGGTGCTTTTTGCAACTAACTTTTGCTAACTTTTTGGTACTAACCAGGTGAAGGGGGGGCTGGACTGCCTAGACCTAACTACAGGGGGTGCTGATGTCGAAAAAGGTTAAGAAACGCTGGTTTAAAGGTTCTCAATATCTGTCCTGTTATTCTCTTTGCTCTGTTTACTGCTATCTTATTTTGTGTTTCAAATTTCGCATCATCAGTCATTACAACCCCTAAATCTTTTGCTCTGGAATTTCTCTGAATTTCCTGTCCATTTGGGGTGTAATATTCCATGGATTTTAGGTCTTCTCGTTTTCCGTACTGTAACAGCTGAAATTTCTCGGTGTTAAACTTCATATTGTTGTCTTTCGTCCACTTGTAGATTCTGGTTATGTCGGTTTGTAGAGATCCTATATCTTCTGGGTTTCTTATTTTTCTAGTGATCTTTGTGTCATCGGCAAAGGATGTTACTGTGCTGTCTCTGGTAACGTCCTCATCTATGTCATTTAGCATGATTATGAAGAGTAGTGGAGCTAATACTGTTCCTTGTGGTACTGAGCTGAGGACCTCTGATTCTAATGAAGATACTCCTTTTATTGTAACGACTTGCCGCCGCTCACTAAAGAAATTAAATATCCATTTCCCTACTTTTCCTGTTATTCCCATATATTTCAGTTTATGTATTATGATTCCATGGTCACACTTGTCGAACGCTTTAGCAAAGTCAGGGTATAGTACATCATAGTTTTCATTACTTTCTAGTGCATCAATAATGTTGTTGTAGTGTTCCATTAGTTGCGATAGGCATGATCTACCTGACCGAAACCCGTGTTGGTTATCATTGAATTTTTTCTGAGTTTCCAAAAAGTCATAGATTTTCTGTCTAACTATTCTTTCAAATATTTTAGTGAGATGAGATGTAAGCGATACTGGCCGATAGTTTTTGGCTTCGGATCGATCTCCTTTATATATTGGGACTATGTTAGCGCTCTTCAGGATGCCCGGTATTTCTCCCGTTTCTTGTGGTCGTCTCCATATCCAGTATAGGGGCTCAGCGATTGCATTCTTGCAGTTTTGATCAGTGTGGCATTCCATTTATCCGGTCCTGCCGCTGAGTGTGTATTTAGTTTCCCTATGGTTTGTGTAATATCATCCGTCGTAAAGTCGAAATCGTTTTACTTTCCCCTTTAGTTCTTCTTCGAAGAACGCGTTTCTATCGCACATCAATTTATCAGTTTTTGGGATACTGAAAGATGATTCGTACTGAGCTCTTAATATTTCAGCTACTTATGTTAGATCATCAGATAAAGCTCTGTTCTCGTTTTTTAAAGGTCCGATAGTGGCATGGCTTTTCAACTTTCTTTTGGCGAAATTATAAAAGTACTATGAGTTAGCCTTTATCGCTTCTATAGCATCGTCTTCTTCTTTTTCTGTATGCTTCTCGATTAGTTCCTGTATGACGACCTCGATACTTTGCAGTTTATCATTTAATATTTTTCTGATGTTGTTATCTTTACAATTACTTAATTTTTCAGTCACTCTTTTTCTCTTTCGAAACAATGCCCTCTTTTGTCTGTCGAACCTTTCTCTTTCCTCTTTGTTGCATCTTTGGGACATATTTTTCCGCAATTTCTAACGTCTTCTCCTCTAACGTCATTAACATCTCCGTTGTCTTGGCCTCGAAAATGGTTTTCTAATCTATTACTTCCATGCTGGATGTCACATATTCCCAGTTTATAGCTTTGTAGTGAAAATAAAAAAATTCGAATTTGCTTCTTTCTGTTGTGCGTGTTCTTTCCTTTCCTGTTGCCTTTATATTAGTTGTTATTTCAATGATGTTGTGGTCCGATATCATAGTTGGGGATATTTCTACATTATCAATTAGATTACTGTTGTTTGTGAATACCAAATCTAGGCAGTTGTTTTTTCTTGTGTTTTCTGTTATTTCTTGCATTAACATTAATTCATCAGCTAGAGCTAGTAGCATTTTTACCTGCTCCTGGTCTTCTCGTGTGCCCCCCTTGTCCTGGTGTATACATATATTTTTCCTATCCTTTTATATTTTATTAATGGGAAATTAAAATCACCACAGAGAAAAATATTTGGGGTTGGAGAGCGTAAATCTTTTACCCAGTTTCTTACCTCTGTAATGGAATCTGAAAATTTTGAGGTTGGCGTGTTTGGGGGTCTGTACGTTACAATTAGTACCATATTAATTTTTCAACTTTTGCTGCGACACATTCTACGTAGCTGTTTGAGGTACTTATAGTCATTTCTGCCATATTCCTTTCGCGTGTATAAATAGCACATCCTCCTTTACGTCTCACTGTTCTGTCGGCTCAAAGGATGTTATAGTTGTCAATTTGTGTTTCTTTTTTATCAGTATAGGATTCACAATTTTCACAGTTCGCCTGGCAATCCTTTAGATGAGTTTCCATGAGGCATGAGGCATGCAAAGTCTGCTCCGGCTTCTTGCATGAGTCCTTTCAGGTATAAAACTTTGTCCGTGGAATGGTTTGATTTAAGGCCCTGAATGTTGGCTATGATTATTTTTATTTTTTCTCTATCGTTTTCGCATACAGGTGGTTCCGATTCGTTTTCCAATGGGACTGCCGGTTTCGTTGCCTTGTGGTCCTCCGAGAATTTACCTCTTTTTATCTTTGTCGTACCTGTTTTCCTGATAATGCATGAAGTTCCTTTGTGCGTGCCTTTTGTCTGGCTATCGGAGTCCTATATTTGTCAGCTGGTTTTGTAATTGCTGGATAGTATTTAGCAGCTGAATTGTGTTGGCTGCGTCTAAAAAATTGGCACTCTTCTTTGATGTTCGTTTTTCTTGTTCACTCGTTGCTTCCTTTGAGGGTGGTGGTAACAGCATTTTTTTCCGTATTTGCAACTCCCATATATTACTTAGGTGTTGCAGACCGTAAGATGGTGGAACTTGCATTTCTTATTAAATTTGCAGTATCCACTTGTGTAATACTTGTTGTATAATGTGGGGTGTGCATATATGCATTGCCCATCCCGATATCTGCAGTTCCTTTTCGCGTAGTATTTACATACGATATTTTCTACGCTTCTACTTCTTGTTTTCTTATTATTTTCAAAGTTCTTTATCATTATTTTTCTTTGGCTGTTTATATTCTACGTTTTTAGTTATTATCTTTTTATCGTTTCTCTCGTTGGACAGTTTGACTACTTCGCAACTTTTACTTATTTCTTTACTTCCATCTGTGTCTTCCTTCCGTATTATATTGTTTATATTGTTATACGTTATTAAATTGTTGTTCTTTATTGTGCTGTTATTCGTTATTTCGTCCTCTCTCTCATCCACCCGGTCTTTCGTTGGGACAATTCCGGACTTCTGTGTCCCCATTATTTCATTCTTTCCTTTAACATTTGAGTCTTGTATCTCCATTTCTTTAAATAACGCGAATGAATTTACCGTCTGTGTACATGCGCCACATAGAAATTTGATCTCCCCACGACGTATCTCGCGTTCGAGACAAGAGTTATTTCCCAATCATTCCAATTCATACAGATAAAGTCATGTAGTCGTTGACAGAAATCACACCTATTCGCCGAGTTTTCCGTTGTTTCCAGATTACATAGATTACAGATTAAGTGAAAATTTGGACCCATAGCCATGCTATTCCTTAATTAGCGTAAAAACAAATATTCACTCAAATTCTTTCTTTCTTTATTTATTTTTATTTCTATTTCTTTCCTTTCGATGGTGGAGGGTTTTTCTAGGGTTTTCTGACCTTTTTCCTGCCTTGTTTCAAAATAAATTTCTTGAATGCCAACCGTATTTCGTTTTGAATATATACGTTAAAACTGGTGATGAATGATGTAAACTGTATTGCACTTTCTTAGTTTTAATGAATTTCACTTAATAGGTTATATGCACGGATTCACTGATACTTTATACACTTTCGGTGCAAACAGAATAAACTGCCGAGCACTTTATTCCCTTCTAATTTGGGTGTTAAATAGAGAGAGAGAGACCACGTCCATTCACCATAGGGTACAAGCAAACATCGATACTTTGCAGTTTATCATTTAATATTTTTCTGATGTTGTTATCTCTACAGTCGCTTAATTTTGCAGTCACTCTTTTTCTCTTTCGAAACAATGCCCTCTTTTGTCTCTCGAACCTGCTTCTCTTTCCTCTTTGTTGTATTTTTGAGACATGTTTTTCTACAATTTCTAACGTCTTCTCCGTTGTCTTGGCCTCGAAAATGGTTTTCCAATTTATTACTTCCATGCTGGATGTCACATCTTCCCAGTTTATAGCGTTGTAGTGAAAATTTAAAAAAAAAAGTATATATATATATATATATATATATATATATATATACTGAAAAGATGGGCCAAGGCAGAACGCCCGCAAAAAAAAAAAATGATGCGTTTTTCTTTTAATTTTAGAAAAAATGTGCAAGATGCCTGCATAATAATAATAATAATAATAATAATAATAATAATAATAATCATAACAATGTAAAGGACTAACACGACTATGAAAAAAGAATGGAAACAAAGAATATACCATGCAAATTACAGGCAAAGAAAAAAAAGACAAAAACAACGAAGTTAATAAAATATAAAAATAGATTTATATAGAGTAACATGGAAACAAGTCGCATGAGAGAGTGGGAAAGAGAGAGAAAGGAGGAGGAGAAGGTGGGTCTTTGAGGAAGAAAATGGGTCATCCACGTTCGTGTAAAGTGAATCAAATTTATACCGTTATGCACTTTTGTCTTTCTTGGTTGAGAAGCGAAGTTGTTTTAATAAAGCCAATTCGGGTCTCTCGAATTATAGGTAAATTAAATATTATTCTCATAGAATATTTAAAATGTTTGTTGTCAATTTTAATATAATGTAAAGAAATAACTGTTAAGATGAACGAAAAAAATTGTACGAAATTGACAAAATTAAATAGACACTTTCGGTCACAAGATGTTTGACAAAAGTCAATAGAGACTTTCAGTTACAAGATGTTTGACAAAAGTAAATAGACACTTTTGGGGAAAAGTTTGTTAAAATTTTATTGTTTAATATAAAAGTATATACAGATTTGTCCTGTGCAATTATTTAAGAATATATATATATATATGTTAAACACAGACCGTGCATGGAACAAGGAACTCTTCTGGGAAAATTAAATCCACTATAGTCCGAATAAGTAATGGTAAATGACAAATACCATAGTTTTTTCCTTTTTCATGATTTTAGCCCGACGTGGGCAACGGGTCTCTCGCAAAGAGATCCCATAAATATAGCTTCCCTCACCAGCTATCTGCAAAGCAGACAGGATCCAGCTTTGGGACGTGGATCTAGGGTTTAAAGCAAACCTAGATCCCTACACTCAGAACCTCTATATAAGTAAAAGACTCGTTGCATTCACGTCGTGTTGAATAAATCAAAGAAAAAGGGGGTAACTATTGTATTTTTAGCCAAAAAAACCAAAACTTAAACCTCAACCGGACATTGAGCGTCCACTTTTCAAGGCACGAAACACGTCCGTTTAGTATACACAAACTCAGAATGGTTCCCTGAGAACATTATATGTTAAACACAGACCGTGCATGGAACAAGGAACTCTTCTGGGAAAATTAAATCCACTATAGTCCGAATAAGTAATGGTAAATGACAAATACCATAGTTTTTTCCTTTTTCATGATTTTAGCCCGACGTGGGCAACGGGTCTCTCGCAAAGAGATCCCATAAATATAGCTTCCCTCACCAGCTATCTGCAAAGCAGACAGGATCCAGCTTTGGGACGTGGATCTAGGGTTTAAAGCAAACCTAGATCCCTACACTCAGAACCTCTATATAAGTAAAAGACTCGTTGCATTCACGTCGTATTGAATAAATCAAAGAAAAAGGGGGTAACTATTGTATTTTTAGCCAAAAAAACCAAAACTTAAACCTCAACCGGGACATTGAGCGTCCACTTTTCAAGGCACGAAACACGTCCGTTTAGTATACACAAACTCAGAATGGTTCCCTGAGAACTATGGTATTTGTCATTTACCATTACTTATTCGGACTATAGTGGATTTAATTTTCCCAGAAGAGTTCCTTGTTCCATGCACGGTCTGTGTTTAACATATAATGTTCTCAGGGAACCATTCTGAGTTTGTGTATACTAAACGGACGTGTTTCGTGCCTTGAAAAGTGGACGCTCAATGTCCCGGTTGAGGTTTAAGTTTTGGTTTTTTTGGCTAAAAATACAATAGTTACCCCCTTTTTCTTTGATTTATTCAACACGACGTGAATGCAACGAGTCTTTTACTTATATAGAGGTTCTGAGTGTAGGGATCTAGGTTTGCTTTAAACCCTAGATCCACGTCCCAAAGCTGGATCCTGTCTGCTTTGCAGATAGCTGGTGAGGGAAGCTATATTTATGGGATCTCTTTGCGAGAGACCCGTTGCCCACGTCGGGCTAAAATCATGAAAAAGGAAAAAACTATGGTATTTGTCATTTACCATTACTTATTCGGACTATAGTGGATTTAATTTTCCCAGAAGAGTTCCTTGTTCCATGCACGGTCTGTGTTTAACATATAATGTTCTCAGGGAACCATTCTGAGTTTGTATATATATATATATATATATATAAAGCGTGTAATTATCATATTGCTTGCATTTTCTGTTATTTGTTTTTTCATTCAATGTCACGTCTCGGTGGTTAGCGTCGCTGACTACGAATCCACTGGCTCCGGGTTCGAGACCCGGTAACGGCAGCAGGCGCGCCGCAACTTTTAAATATTAATGTACAATATAGAGTTCTGTGTATTTCTTTTATTGCCAATTTTAATATTGGTATTTTATTTAATTCTAGTGCTAAGCCATGGATTAATGTAAAATATAAAGTCCTGTGTATTTCTTTTATCGTCAATTTTAATAGTGGTGTTTTATTTTATTCTTTTGTTAAACCAATGGCAACCCCTCTAAGCATTGAGAGCATCTCTCTCTTGCTTTTAATAAATAAACAAATAAGTAGCATCCCTGCATATATAAATAAACAAATAGTGGTGTCTGACAACCATGCATTTAATATATAAATAAATAAATTAAATAACTAGAAACCGTTCCAGAAATAAAAATTAAAATAAATTGTGGCATCTGGCAACTCATCTATATAAATAAATAATTAAATAGTGGTATCTGACAACCCTGCCTTTAATAAATAAATAAATTAATTAAATAACTGGTAACCTTTCCAAAAATAAAAATTAAAATAAATAGTGGTATCTGGTAATTCATCTATATAAATAAATAATTAAAATAGTGGTCACTGGCAACTCCCCTAGACTACCATCACGCGTCTGGCTGGGGCCAGGCGAATATCTCTATCCTTCTTAGGTTAAGGCTTACCTTCTTAGGTTAGGATTTCTCTTTCGGGGGGTGAGGACATCCCACCTTCTCCCCCATAGACTCTCCTCCTCCTGCTTTCCCTCTCTTTCTTAGGTTAAGGTTACCCCTTTGGGGGAGGTCATCCTCCCTTCTCCCCCCAAAAGCTCGCCCCTTCATGCAACTTTGAGGATAACCCCTCTCCCCTTGTTGCAAGACCCCCTTTTCAACATTCCCTCCCCTTGTTACAACACCCATCCACTTTGCAACTTCCTCTTGCAACACCCCATCCCTCTTTGCAGCACCCCTTGTTGCATAACCCTTCCCCTTTGTAACACTGAACACCATCTGCAACATTGCAATGGCACTCGGCCCTTTTGCGCCCATACTAAGGGGTTCCAAAAAACCTTAGCCCCCACCATTTGCAGCTTACATGTTTACTTATATCGAAATAGTTTTTAGTGATTATAAAAATATATAAAATTCTTTATTTATTGCAGGTATTAAAATTACTCTAGCTGATAAAGTGATAATATAATGTCTTCTCAATTAATTGGTGATTCGGAGAGGCAACGTGTGATAGATCGCATACGAGCAATAACATTTCGGGAAGCTCGTGATGCTGGAGCCACCTTTATAACACGTTCATGGGTTGCCAAAAAGTTGCGAAGAAGTGAGGACTTCGTCAAAAGAAATTGGAATAAAACTTTGGATGAATGTGAAATGGATACAACCAAATCTGGGCGCCCAAATTTGCCACTCTCTCAGGAAACAAAGGACATCATTGAAAGCGGTACGCGTAAGCGGAAAAACAGCTGTGCTAAACTTTCTAGAGAGATCAAAGTGTTGAGAGGAAAGATTATTAGTGGTGAGATCATTCGACTGTACCGTCATAGGCAAGGTTTAAAGCCTTGGCATGAACTTCCAAAGCCAAGAAAAACTCAACTTAACATCGATGACAGAATGTGGTTTGCCCATTATCTTGAAGATTGGGATGTGGATGATTTCATGCATTTAGCTGTCTCCGATGAATTTTTTGTTTACGTAACACGTCGGCCTAACTACCAAAATGATCGAGTGTGGGCCACAACACCAGATGAAATCGATGACAATGAACATTATCGCGAATTATTAAAAAGTCCAGACTGTGTTGGTGTGTTTGTTTTGTTCACTGCAAAGAAGCTCATGTGGGTACTGAAGCCAAATGGTCAGAGTTGGGATGGACAGTATTTTCGTGATATTATTCTATCCCAGCATGTCATTCCTTTTCTAAGAAACCCAAACAATGTTATGGATGTCGATCAGGTCACACTTCTGCACGATAAGGGCCCCTGCTTTAAGGCATTAGCCACTCAACAGTTGTTGCGGAACCGTGAGATCGATTTCTTTGGAAATGAAGAATGGCCAGGAAATTCTCCTGACCTGAACGTCTGTGAACACATTGGATCAGTTATAAAGGACAAGGTTGAATGTCTCTTGTTTCAAGAACCTGCAGCAAATCGATTTTCGAAGGATACAATGACGCAACACATTGAAACTGTTTTAGCAAATTCGCGTAACGATCAAGATCTAATCACGTCACTTTTGGCAAGCTACCCAAAGCGAATTCAGGCTGTCTTGGAAGCCAATGGCGGGAACGCCAAGTTTTAATTGTTTCTCATTAAATGCAGGATTAAATTCTCTTTTGTAAGGTATGTTTAGTTTTACTGTACCTCTAATGGTTTAGGCCATGGGCGGGGGGGGCTAAGGTTTATTGGAGCCCCGTACTCATCCGATCGAATACACAGCCAACCGCATTATCCGGGCTATTCTTTATTAGGCGAGATTTAATTTAACAGTATTATTATACTTAAAGACTACGTTGGTACCAATTGTTTTAAGTAACGTCAGAAGATATTTAAAATTTACATGGTAGGGGTAAGAATATTTTTATGATCAAGTTCATTTAGAATTACACTATTATAATATTTTTTTCTTAGCATTACGAATTCAGTTATCTAGAAGTGGAATAGAATAACATAATTTGCGACCTACAGTATATTAACAATAACTTTGCGACCTATATCAACAATAACTTAAAGTCTGCCAACAGGAAGGAGTGCATTTTGCAAATTTTTGGAGCAGTTTCTACGGGAGGAGGGACTTGTTCCTCGGAGATGGACTTCATCTAAATGATGTTGGAGCTGCACGTTTAGGAAGACTATTTCATAATACTGTCTCTTCTTTTCAGGCTGCCGTAACTCGAACGGTCCCGGCGTAATTTCCTTAAATTTCCCTTGGCGCGTGAAGGTAACGCGGTTTTAACAAACAATTTGAAGGTTCTATCCTTAAATGCTCGTAGCGTACAAAACAAAATACACGAATTTTTTTCTTTAATTGCTTGCAAAGACTATGATTTAATTGCGATAAATGAATCGTGACTTAGCACTGAAACACGTGACTTTGTAGGGGAGTATCAAATTAGAGGTTATAGACTTTTTGTTAAAAACAGAAGAAGTAGGCGAGGAGGAGGTGTTATGTTGTATATCAAAGATAATATTGTGAACGCCGCTATAGAATTAAAGCACAGAATTCCAAAACCGATAGATTTGACTATAGCAGAACTTAGATTGAACGATTTCAAACTTGCTGGCGTTATATATAGGCCCTTAATCAAACAGCTGATACGGGCGAAGCGTTATATCGTGAACTAAAGAAAATAATAGGTAGTGAACAGGCCTTTGTTATGGGTGACTTTAATTGCGCTAACGTGAATTACGATACAATGCAGGGAGACGCGGAAGGTAATCGTTTAGTTAATTTTCTCGAGAATAGTTTTCTTATTCAAAAGGGTGGGGAACCTACGAGGTTGGCTTATCACTGATCTTCAAGTAATAGAACCGTTAAGCAATAGCGATCATAATATGGTAGAGTTTGTCCTATCAGTAAGTCACTCGAAACCAGCTAACTCGACTAAAATTCCTAACTTCCAGCTCGCAGACTTTTGTAAATTTCGAAATGAATTGTCACACTTCAATTGGGAAACATAATGGGGACCTCCAACGCAAAAATAATGTGGAAATCGTTTCAAACAGTATTTAGGACTATAAATAAAGAATGTGTACTGTACAAGATTAAGCGTGCGAAAGTAAATAACAAGCCCTTGAGGTTTACTGCTTGAGTAGGGGATATTATAAAGAGTAGGGATACGGCTTATAGGTAACATAAGTGCGATAAAGACAATTTGTGGTTACGAAACAACTACATATTTCTAAGGCGTGAAGCGAAAAGCGTAATAAAAAAATCCAAGAGCGATTTTGAAATTTCCATAGCTCGTGATAGCAAAGAAAACCCCCAGGCGATTTTTTCAAAACGTCAATAATAGGAACCCAGTAAAGAGCGTCTTGGGACTGTTGAAAAATTCTGACGGTGAGCTGGTTTCTAAAAACAAGCCTATGGCTACTCTGCTAAACAAATTTTTTTACGTCAGATTTTACAATAGAAGATGTAACGAATATCCCTACGGTCATAGACATAATACCTTTTGATAATGGTAATAGTTTAGATAATATTGTGGTAAGTGAAAGGGAGGTACTGCACTATATTTGTAAAATGAAAATGCTTAAATCACCGGGGCCGGATCCCATATATCCCATAAAACTAAAAGAATTAAAAGAAAGCATTGTTTTGCCGCTAACAAAGATTTTTAATGCGTCTATTTCTGAGGGGTGCGTAGCGGATAATTTCAAGTTAGCAAACGTAACACCTGTTTTTAAGAAAGGCGATAAAGATGGGGCGGGAAATTATAGGCCAATCAGTTTAACGTCTGTTGTAGGTAAGCTACTGGAATCAATAATTAGGCTCGTATAGTCGAACACTTAGAATTGCATTACCTGATTAGAAATACGCAGCACGGTTTTAGGTGAAACAAATCTTGCTTAACTAATCTTTTAGAATTTTTCCAAACCGTGGCTGAAGTTTACGATAGTTATCGGGCGGTAGATGTAGTGTATTTAGAGTTTCAAAAAACGTTTGATACCGTACCGCACAAAAGACACGTTGAAAAAAACCAAGGCTCATGGGATCATGGGTGTAGTAATAAATTGGATAGAAGAGTGGTTGCGAGGTAGGAAACAGGAGGTGGTCGTTGACGGAGCAGTCTTTTTGGGCTAATGTAGCGAGCGGCGTTCCTCAGGGTTCTGTATTGGACCTAGGGGCCGACCGATAGTATTCCCAAAGTATCGGTACCAATACCGATAGTTAGAGCAAAGTATCGGTCGATACCGATACCGATATCTGTCCAAAATATTCGACACATGTACTCTAATTCAAAACATATTTGAAGAAATGGAATTCACAAAATAAAAGTCATGTAATGGAAACAGTATGTAATTCAAAAATTGTAATTCAAAAGGTGTAACTCAATATAACAGTTCACTCAATAATCAAAATTGAGGAACTTCAGATTTTTGGAGAGGATGATTTGTTCCTCAGCGTTGATTGGGGTGATGTTGGCTCGTTTCGCATTGATAACATCTCCAGCCGTTGAGAAAAGCCGTTCAGAGTCAACTGATCCAGAGGGGCAGCTCATGCACTTCTCAGCAACTTTGGCAATCTCCGGGAAATGAGCAGAATGTTCTCGCCAGAAAATGAATGGATCCCTATCCCCAGCGATCCGAGGTTGCGACCAATAGGCGTTCAGGGCTGCTTCCACTCGTGCGTCTCGGAGAGTGAACCTCGTGTCCGTACCCCTCGTTTGGGGTTCTTCAACTAGAATAGGACGAACGTGATCGTCGAGATCGCTACCTTCTGAATCGGAAAGGTTTTCCCAAAGAGCGATTTTCTTGGACGGAGAAACCGGACCACTTCCGCGGCGTATCACGGCAATTGGACCTCCAATACGCTCTTGTTGGGCCCCTTCCATGTAACTGCGTATCTCTTGTCTCAACAATTCCTTGGCCTTTTCTCGCATGTCGTCGTCTATCAGCCCAGCTCCTTTGAATCGGGGATCAACTGCTGTGGCTAGCAGCAGTTTCTTATTTGAATTATGCTCTCGAAATCTCTGTTCGAGAGAATCGCCCAGCTGGCTCTTCAGAATCTTGACACCAGCATCATTCACTGAGCACGCTGCACAGATTCCTTTTGACAGAGATTTGACTGTAGGTAAAACTTCTGATAAACGCGAGTTTTCCTCACTGATTTTGAGCGTTGCAGTTTTGAAGACAGCAAGCACGTCAATAAGCTTGACCATAAGCTTCCATTGCGTTGAAGTCAACGTATTTTCGAGGGGCTATTCGACATTCGACGTTATATTCAATGATAGCTTGCTTTTGGGAAAGGGGTCGCTGCAACATTTCCAGCGTGTAATTCAATCTGGTTGGCACATCTTGAATCAGCTTCAGTTGAGGCAAGTTAAGTCTTCTTTGAATTTGATGTCGGCGCTGCATCGCTTGCAGAGAGTGGCGAAAATGACCGACGATTTTCCGAGCCGTTGTCAAAAGATTAGCCACATTCGGGAGGTTCAAGCAGCCATCCTTTATCACCAGTTAGAATGTATGAGCCAAACAACCGAAACTATCCATTCCTGTTTGTCTGAAAGCGGCTCGCATTTTAGCTGCATTATCTCTCATGATCATAAAAGTGTCTTCTTCGGACAATCCCCAACTTTGAATCATATCTTGAACTTTGGCGAAAAAATTTTCTGCTGTATGATCCTCGTTGAAGACAGAGACATTCAACATGATGTTTTTGCGCACGAAGTTTGGGCCGACGAAGTGATGATTACGGGCTCGCTTTATATAGAGCGGTAATGAGTCATGGAAATTTCTAGAAACGTCGGGATAAATCGCGAACACAAACGTAACTTCTCGAGCAGCCGGGAAGTTTCTATTTGGAAAACGCCCTTTTTTATTCTTAGAAACAAAAAACTATCGGTATCGGTACCGATACCGATACAGCCACCGGTCGATGCCTAATTGGACCCCTTGCTTTTTCTTATATATATTAACGATTTAGATGTTGGCCTAGTCAGTACAGTTTCTAAGTTTGCGGATGACACGAAGTTGTGGGGTAGGGCGATAAATGACGAAGATAGATGTCAAATCCAAGAAGATCTAACTAAAATTGTAGATTGGTCGGTCACATGCAAATGAGATTTAACGTGGATAAATGCAAAATTTTAAATATAGGCTCGCCTAACGGTAATTTTGCGTGTAGTATGTCAGGGAAGGAGTTGGCAAGCGTAGATCAGGAAAAAGATTGAGGAGTTATAGTAAGATGATTCCGTCGCTTAGGTCAAAGTCGTACGAGGATAGGCTTAAGGAGTTAAAATTGACTACATTCGAGACTAGGAGCCCAAGGGGTGATTTAATCTAGGTTTTTAAAATTATGAATGGGTTCGATAACGTAAATAGAGATAGCTTTTTCGAAATAGCACAATATAGTAGAACTAGAAATAACGGGTGTAAGCTGATAAGTAGAAGGTTCGAGACAGCAGTTGCCAAAAACTTTTTTACTCATAGAATAGTAAATAGCTGGAATAGTTTGCAGGTAGAAGTAATTAGTAGCACGTCTATAAATATGGTTAAAAATCGATTAGACGCATATGTTGATAGATTGGGTATAGTTTAAGGTAGTAAAATTGAAGTTTTTATGGTTCGGAACCCATGTAAAATTGTAGGTTCCCTCCGCCACGGAGGACATGCGCAATACACAATTACAAACATCGGTAGGTAGACCAGCCATGAGTGGATCCTAGAGTCTTTGTTAGTCTGAAACATTATAGGATTATAACATTATAACTCAGAATCTAAAAATTCAGGACTGACAACTCAAAATGCTCTGAAAAATATAGAAGAAAAAAAAAGATTTTATCGAGGGGTGATGGTCAGAATTAAAATGAAAATGAACATAAGAGTTATCTTAGTAGGCTTGTCGAAAACCTCAAATTTAAATTGATTTATGCATCTCCGAATTTTTAGATCCAAAAAAGATAGACATCCATCATTTTGAGCCTACCAAGGAATTCGTTAACATCTAACATCCAGATATATATCAATCATATTTAGTGGCTATGGAACCTGAAACAGACTTTGCAGTGACACAATCTTCAGAAATGACAAGTGAGTTCGAACTTAGTGGCCTAGGAGGAGGACTGAGTCCAACTGATCAGCCAACTCACGCAAGGCGACGAGGGTCCCTCACTCTGAACCATTCTCTGGTGTATTAAAGTGGGTAAAGAAAACATCATTGACACCTTCAAAAATTGATTTTAGAGGGTTCTCACCTGAATTTCAAAACCTGCCTTTACCAGTTGTTACACAAGTAGGTATCCCCAAGAAGATGGGGAACCTACCATTCACAAGGTCACAGGGCAGATCTCAGGAATTGCTTAGGGTACAAAGTTCCCCACTTGAGAGGAAAACTAAAAGTAAGGTTACTGATTAGGTTAAGGTAAGATATGATTTGTAAAGTGTATTAAAGTCCCATACTATCACTCATCACTACTTATATACTTAGAGATAAAAATACCTGTGTTGTGCACCCCACAACAAGTGGGGAGGAGTGAGATGGTATGGTTAACTAAAAATGTTTTTCTTCTCTTTTTAATTGATAATAACAGATTTGAAATTCTCTCAATATAGAGAATGTTAAAAACTGAGGCAATCATATGCCTCAGTATAAAAGCTTTGAAACTCTCTCAGTATAGAGAACAAGAAGCAGCTTGAGGCAATCATATGTCCATTTCAAGAGACGGGAAAGCATCTCACTTCTCCTTGATGGTGTGGTAGGTGATCCAGTCTTGTTTTTACCATTGGTGTTTTGTATTGCTTAACCATTAGCTATAAGAACCATGTCTCACATATTTGGATCACTTAAAATTATCATGTAAATATCATAATCATTTCTGAATGCCTGATTTCCTTTATAAAGACCGTGTTGAAAAACCTTAACTTCAGTTATCAATATGCATCACAATGGATTTTGAGCTTTCTCAGGCTGTGAACTAAATTGTACCTTTAACTGCCTTATGAGCAACATATTAATGCAAATACATATCCCAAAATTTTAGACCATTAATTATCATTGTCAGTTTTGCTCCCTTTTCTGGCATCATTGCACTCATGGATTCCTGTGAGTCCACTGATGACAGTGCTAGGGGGATAATCTCTAAATGTTGTTGGTTTTTTTTCTTTATCAGGGATTTGTTTTTGGCTGGGACATTTGCTTATTGAAGTGAATTTGGACAAAGCTTTTTCTTCCCCAATGCCTGCACAAATGCTGAAGCCAGTGTTCACATAATTTTTTTGTTATAAACATTGCTTTTGTTTGTACTGATTGAGCCAAGAATACATTTAATGATTGTGAGATGAAGTGGAGTTTAAAATGACACATCTGGGACTTATCAGGTTTATACAATTTGGGTAACACTCATTGACCTTACCCTAGTAACTAATATTCTTTGTTTTTTTTGCATTAGTTATGTAAGTTATTTTTTTTTCTGTAAGTCTTGTCTCCTTTGTGTGGTAATGGGCTGGTGATGGCCAATAATTTAATGGTTTTATTTTATGTTGACATTTTTGTGTGTGGTATGGGACTAATGATGTTTGTTTCTTTTGTTTTGTAGTAATAATTTTTTTTCAAGTGCTTAGTTGGTTCTGAAAACACATTGGTGTATGATCAATAAAATTGTTCAGATCTTCTTTAGCTACCTGTAAAAACTTGCCTGCTGATGCAGTTAACCTTGTAAGTGTTATTATTGTTTCGTTGATTAAATTAACAATTGTCAATTGGAGACCTGGATAGTGCATCTGCGATACAATTCTGTTTCCCAGGTATGTACACTAGCTCATATTCAATGCTACTCAGCTCTTCCAGTGTGCGAGCAACTCTGTTATTTACTAATGGCATATTGTAAAGGAAGGTTAAAGGTTGATGATCAGTAAAAATGTTAACTTTAATTCCATAAAGGAAGGGTTTTAGGGTCCTCACAGCCCATCGAATAGCAGCTAATTCGCGTTCAGTGGTTGAGTACTTTTGTTCAGCCCTATTGAATGTGGTTGAAACAAAGGCTATGGGCCTATTCTTTCCTTCCTGCTCTTGGGACAAGCAAGCCCCAGCTCCGATGTTAGAAGCATCTACATGGAGCTGTAGGGGTTTAGCTTCCTTTGACCTATCAGGGTATGTCAACAAAATCGGACTAACTAAGGCCTCCTTTAGTTTATCAAACGCAGTCTGGCAACTCGCTGTCCAAGTCAGCGTCTTGCGGCCTGTAAGTTCACTAAGAGGCTTTGCTATCTCTGAGCAATTTTGGATGTGTCGGCGATAGAAATTAACCATCCCTAAGAATTGGCCGAGTCTTCTGATGGTGTTTGGGATTGGAAACTTGGCAATACCTTCTAGGTTCTTTACCAGTGGGACCATCCCTTGGATGACACCTGATGTCCCAGGAATGTCACTTCCTCTCGGCAAAGCTCAGTCTTTGAGGGTTTGATCTTAAAACCATTAGAT
Source organism: Bathynomus jamesi (assembly GCA_023014485.1). NCBI lineage: Eukaryota > Metazoa > Arthropoda > Malacostraca > Isopoda > Cirolanidae > Bathynomus > Bathynomus jamesi. Next base: position 1,210,701 of record JAJOZX010000540.1, on the reverse strand, counting down.
TCCAAGGCATGCAAGACCTTTCCCAGAATTTCAAGATGTTCAGGGAAGGTGCGGCTTACTACCATTATATCATCAAGGTAGACCATGCATTGAGTCCATGGGATCCCAGATAATGCCATCATCATGGCTCGCTGAAAGGTAGCTGGACCATTTTTCACCCCAAACGGCATTCTGAGAAATTCCCAATGGGAAAGAGGGGTGGAGAATGCAGTTTTCTCAATCAAATTAGGTAATGGAAAGCAATCTCGTTTTGTTATTTTGTTGAGCTCTCGATAATCAATGCATAACCGTATTGACCCATCACTTTTCTTAATTGGCACGACAGGTGCAGAGTATGGGGAGAAACTTCGCCTGATGATACCATCTTCCTCCAGCTGCTGGCAGTGCTCTTCAATGTCCTGCAGTACAGGTCCTTGGACTCGCCTTACTGGGATATGGACTGGAAGCCTGTGTTCTGTTTCAATCTGATGCTTGATAATGGTTGTGTGGCCAACATCCCCATCACCATGACTAATAGCTCCTTGGTGGCACAGCAACAACTGGACTAACTGGTCCTTTCGTTCTGCTGAGAGAGATGTATTTGTCAACTCAAAAGCATCAACCATCATTTGTGAAGTCCAGTCCTCCTGATTTTTAGAAGTTTTTGAACTGTCAGTGAAGTCCACCAGATGTACCAGTGAGTCCTTACCCTGCAATTTCATAGCCTTCCCAATTAAGTTTCCTCTGGAGATCTTCTGTGAGAAGTCTCCAAGGTTGAATACCGCAACCAAAAAGTTGTCTTCTCTGACATTCATTAATCCAGGTTGTATAATCAAATCTTTTACAGAGGAGTTACTTTCCAAATAAGTTAACTCATGATCAGGGTTGTATCCTTGGAGGCGGAAACATGCCTCTATCATTTGACAGGTGCGGGGCGCAACTTCAACATCTTCCACACTTTCACATTCAAGGCTGGTTGGAAGTGGCTGTTGAGCATCTTGGGCAACTGTGATAAGTTGGCTTCCCTTCCGAGTGAGGAGTTCTCGTTTAGCCAAGTCAGGAAGCAAACTATCAGTCTGTAACATGTTTACCCCACAGATCAGATCAAAGTCTGAGACATGGTCTCTCACAACCACAAACTCAATTGGTTGTGTTTCAAAATTGGGAAACATGAGTGTGACTGTACAGAACTAATTAACAGGCGAAATAAGTATGGGATCTCTTCTGATAAAGCTATCACCCGTCAGCTGAATCTGATGAAACATGTTGGTCAGATCCCAACCCCACGGTTGATCCAAGTTTATAGTGATATGAATAAGGTAGAGATTTGGGTATATCATGGAGATCGAGCTCCCTTAAAGTATGGTTCTGACAACTACCATGATCGGTGTTATCTGCAGTGCCTCGCTGGGATCCATTACAATTGGTTAAACCCTATACACCTACCTGGTCAATCAAATGATAAGCCTTCCCCTGAAATTCTAAATGTGAATAGGGAAACTGATAGCCCCTTTGAAGAATTTACACTGCTTGATGATAGCATGGAGGAGGACCTTGCACCTGACACAGAGGCTAGTGGGGAGGGGAATCTACCACCTGATAACCTTACACCACAATTGGAACTGACATCAGTTGTGGTGGACATCTGTCCAGTGATTCCTTTGAGAGAAGGAGAACAACTCCCAAAAGAAGGAGGGGCATTGTCCCTGGAAGATGTCATAACCTTACAAAAACTTGACCCTCACCTATGTCGCCTTAAAAAGGGGATTAAGCAACAATGGACAGCAAAACGATATACTGGAAACCTACAACCATATAAACGAGATCATCAGCAATTGGTAGTTATTGATGACATCATTTACCATAGGGGAAAGACCACCACTTGCGTTGTGTTGTTGCCAAAGGTGTTGCTATAGATTGGGCTGTCATTTTTCACAAGGAGTTTGCTCACTTAGGGCGAAATAAATTGCTTGCCCTATTATTGGAACATTTTTGGTACCCACAGCTGCATCGCATAGTGACTGAGATAGTCACTTCTTGTGTGGAGTGTCAGAGAGCAAAGATTACCAATATTCTCCACACACCACCTGTGTTTAAGATTGTAACCCAACATCCTTTTGAGTTGATTGCAGCAGATCTTATCTCCTACCCTATCTCTCAAAAGGGGAATGTTTGTGCATTGGTGGTGGTTGACCATTTCTCTAAGTGGTTGTCCGTGGTCCCACTGCCCAATAAACGGGCCTCTACTGTAGCACAAGCATTCAAAACTCGAGTATATCCATTTCTGCCCAGGCTGCCTGAAAAGCTACTCAGTGATAATGGGCCTGAGTTCACAGCCCAGGAATTTGAAGATACCTTGCTTGAACTGGATATACTCCATGTAAGGACTTCTCCCTATTGCCCCACATCCAATGGGGCTGTTGAGCGAGTAAACAGGACACTAACCCAATATTTGCGGATGAGTTTGAACCAGGTTGAGACCTGGGATGACCATCTGCCCAGGGTGGTATCCATTTACAACAATACCAAGCATCAGGAGACTGGTATTTCCCCAGCAGCCTGTCTCTTATCCCAGGCTCACATCTTCCCTCAGGGCCCTAGGATAGACCACCATCAGCTTCAATATCGGGATGAAGGCCACCCACGGTTCAAACCCTATCACTTAAACCAGCTGGTGGGGCTGAAAATACACTATCCTGGCAACCTGAGCATCAATAAATTCAAACCTCGGTATGCTGGACCATATTGTATAATTAAAGTGAACCCAAATGAAATTACTTATCAAGTTCAGTCAATGAACCCTCAGGAACCCACTATTTATAAAGTTCACCACAAACATCTGAAAAAGTGGAATGTGGCTCCACCATATCTTCAACAGAACCGCTACTACCAAAGGCTTTTGGGAGATGCCCATTATGAGGTTGAATTCCTACCACAACCTACACCTGTAGAGATGAGTAAGGGTCCATCTCTAATTGAAGAACCAAGCCATGATGAACCATTCTTTAAGGGTTTTCGCTTCAACCCATTACCTGTGGAGCGTCTGAGAAAAATTCAGCAGACTCTAGATCAGACTCTCCACAACCTGTATCAGTTGGAAGAGAGATTTCATGAACAGCCACCTCCCAGCAGAAATTCTTTGAGACAAGATAAGACAAGTGGGGAGGATAAAGTTAATGGGGACATAGAGAATGATGCCCAGTAGCAATCTCATCCTTTGATTCAGGGCAGGAACTACCTTCCTCTGAATTGGAGCCAGTGAAACAAAGTCCCCTAACGTCTTTTCGATTTATTGCTACCAATAATCAATCATATTTAGTGGCTGTGGAACCTGAAACAGACTTTGCAGTGACACAATCTCCAGAATCTTCAGAAATGACAAGTGAGTTCGAACTTAGTGGCCTAGGAGGAGGACTGAGTCCAACTGATCAGCCAACTCACGCAAGGCGACGAGGGTCCCTCACTCTGGAACCATTCTCTGGTGTATTAAAGTGGGTAAAGAAAACATCATTGACACCTTCAAAAATTGATTTTAGAGGGTTCTCACCTGAATTCAAAACCTGCCTTTACCAGTTGTTACACAAGTAGGTACCCCAAGAGATGGGGAACCGACCATTCACAAGGTCACAGGGCAGATCTCAGGAATTGCTTAGGGTACAAAGTTCCCCACTTGAGAGGAAAACTAAAAGTAAGGTTACTGATTAGGTTAAGGTAAGATATGATTTGTAAAGTGTATTAAAGTCCCATACTATCACTCATCACTACTTATATACTTAGAGATAAAAATACCTGTGTTGTGCACCCCACAACAAGTGGGGAGGAGTGAGATGGTATGGTTAACTAAAAATGTTTTTCTTCTCTTTTTAATTGATAATAACAGATTTGAAATTCTCTCAATATAGAGAATGTTAAAAACTGAGGCAATCATATGCCTCAGTATAAAAGCTTTGAAACTCTCTCAGTATAGAGAACAAGAAGCAGCTTGAGGCAATCATATGTCCATTTCAAGAGACGGGAAAGCATCTCACTTCTCCTTGATGGTGTGGTAGGTGATCCAGTCTTGTTTTTACCATTGGTGTTTTGTATTGCTTAACCATTAGCTATAAGAACCATGTCTCACATATTTGGATCACTTAAAATTATCATGTAAATATCATAATCATTTCTGAATGCCTGATTTCCTTTATAAAGACCGTGTTGAAAAACCTAACTTCAGTTATCAATATGCATCACAATGGATTTTGAGCTTTCTCAGGCTGTGAACTAAATTGTACCTTTAACTGCCTTATGAGCAACATATTAATGCAAATACATATCCCAAAATTTTAGACCATTAATTATCATTGTCAGTTTTGCTCCCTTTTCTGGCATCATTGCACTCATGGATTCCTGTGAGTCCACTGATGACAGTGCTAGGGGGATAATCTCTAAATGTTGTTGGTTTTTTTTCTTTATCAGGGATTTGTTTTTGGCTGGGACATTTGCTTATTGAAGTGAATTTGGACAAAGCTTTTTCTTCCCCAATGCCTGCACAAATGCTGAAGCCAGTGTTCACATATTTTTGTTATAAACATTGCTTTTGTGTGTACTGATTGAGCCAAGAATACATTTAATGATTGTGAGATGAAGTGGAGTTTAAAATGACACATCTGGGACTTATCAGGTTTATACAATTTGGGTAACACTCATTGACCTTACCCTAGTAACTAATATTCTTTGTTTTTTTTGCATTAGTTATGTAAGTTATTTTTTTTCTGTAAGTCTTGTCTCCTTTGTGTGGTAATGGGCTGGTGATGGCCAATAATTTAATGGTTTTATTTTATGTTGACATTTTTGTGTGTGGTATGGGACTAATGATGTTTGTTTCTTTTGTTTTGTAGTAATAATTTTTTTCAAGTGCTTAGTTGGTTCTGAAACACATTGGTGTATGATCAATAAAATTGTTCAGATTTCTTTAGTTACCTGTAAAAACTTGCCTGCTGATGCAGTTAACCTTGTAAGTGTTATTTGTTTCGTTGATTAAATTAAGCAAAGGACATTTTACTTTTCTTAAATCCTCCCACCATAAGCCGAAGAGTAAGTCGTTAAAAGAGGCAGACTGGCTATGCCCAGAGATCTTAAAGGTGAGAACCCAGTTTCAGATTGGTAGGAGCTGCCTATCTGACATAATCTCAACCACACTAAAATTGGTAACTTGCTCACCTCATTTCTCTCATTCTTAGCAGTGCAGGTGGTGCTGAAGTCAAAGGATTTTTATTAAGGCCCTCTGGGTGGTTCTCACTGGCAGCTAAATCTCCCATCTCCACAACCAGCCGCAGCTGCCGTGACCCCACTAACAGAGTATCCGGTAGGTGAGTAACGCAAACGCATCTTTACACAGATACACTTACCGGCATCGCGCCCCCGTTTCACTGTCATCCTGAGGATGTCATTAGACGAAAGCGCTTGAGCACCATTCTGTGTTTCCTTTCCTTCGTGGTTTTATTCATCATAAATATATATATATATATTCTTACGATGTAAAGACATTAAAAAATCATAATACAGGATGGGCCATAAGTAGCTTTACCGAAGTGAAAAGGTGAGAATACGAAGGTAAAGCGACTTATGGTTCACCCTGTATATTACTTAGTCTGATTACACCAGTACACATTTGAAAAGTTGTCGATCGATTTTTACAAACTAGTTGGTGATTCTATATAATTTGAGTGCGCTGATCTCAAAAATATAGTTAGTTTTTCCCTATCACGTATGGTTTTCTTACTACAGGGTGTGTCATAAATCCCCCATTTATCCCCAAATGTGAACCATCTTATCGAGACCAACATTGGATTGCACATGCTAAACCATAAATTTTGTTGTTATAGACTACAGTAACGCTTACATAATAATGTAGGGCAAATATATATAACAACCAGTCCCGTTCCCAGCAAAATACTCTCTTCCCTCCCATCAATGGGTGGTTAACATTTGGGGACAGATGAGGTATTACAACACGACTTGTAGAACGAAATCTTTAGGTGATAGAGTAAAACGTAATTAAAGCAGAATTAAATAGCTCCTAGCTCTTGGACAAGCATATTGCTTGTTTATGAAAGAATAAAATAATAACTGAAAGAAACAAAATATATTTACCTTCTTTACTTGCAAACATTTCAGGACTTATTCCAAAGACTTAAGACTACGAAGGTAGATCTGACTAATGACGACTAAACCGGTGCTTCTTTGATGTTTTCTTATGCTGTGCGTTAGGCTGATCTCGTTGCAGACACCAGCAGTAATCCGCCATCATATTTGTATGCCATCTTCCTTGATATCTTCTTTCCATGGTTTTGATGTCCTGGTGAAATCGTCCCCCTTGCTCCTCACTGACATCTCCGAGATTTTCGGGAAAACGGTCAAGATGCGAAAATAAGAAGTGAACTTTCAGGCTCATGTTGCAGCCTAAGGCGCAAAACTTTTTAAGCATATTTTCCACCAGTCTTTCATAATTTTGGCTTTTTAGTTTCCCAAGAAGTTTTCAATAACATCTTTGAAACCAAGCCATGCTTCTTTTTCTTTACTGGTCATTGTGTTCAGGAAATGATCGTCTGTCAATAACTTCTAATCTGAGGACCTATAAAAACACCTTCCTTTATTTTCTCGTAGCTAATCTTTGGATATTTTGAACAAATGTACTTGAAACACTCACCTTCTCTATTCAATGCTTTGACATACTGCTTCATCAAGCCTAACTTAATGTGCAAGGGTGGTAGGAGGATTTTATTTGGTTCAACTAGATGTTCATGTAAAATTTTATTTGATCCTGGGGTAAGTTTCTCTCTAGGAGGCCAAGTTTTCCTCTTCCAGTGTTGGTCACGTGCTTGACTATCCCATTCGCAGATGAAACATGGCATCTTAGTGTATCCTGATTGCTGCCCAAGTAACATGCAAAGGACTTTGAGATCCCTACACAATATCCATCTGTGATTTTGATACTGAATTTTTTCCAGAAGCAGTTTCATGTTATCATAGGTCTTTTTTAAATTAGTAGAATGGGCCACTGGGATTGGTGCATATTTGTTACCGTTGTGCAGTAACACTCCTTTTAGACTGGTTTTAGAGGAATCTATAAACAACCTCCAGTCACTGGTTTGGTATTCGATGCCTAGCTTGCACTAATCCTGTGATATCCTTGCAAATACCAGGGACCATCTTCTTCGAAAAAGGCACGAAGTCTTTCTCACGATTTCTGTACCAAGCGAAGTATGTGTCGGATGCCAATAATTGTTTCTCCTGCAATCTAGACCCCGAAAAGTTCTGCAGAGTCCTTAGCAGATTCAAATCTCTGACTAAGTCATTTAGTTCGGCTTGGGTTAATGGTTTAGGAGGATCTCGGTCAGCTGTTGGCTGTCATAAACATCATCATTGTCGGATTTGGAGCTGAATCAGAATCTGAATTGCATTGATCCAGACTCTCGGGTGGGCGGGGAATAGGAACTTCTGGACCATGGGGTACCGGCCTTATTGTAGATGGAGACTTGGTGTTGAAGGCTCTCTTTATTCTTTGCATTATAACCTTTAACATTGCAAGAAACAGAAGTACAGTCGTCGGTATGGTTTTTAGGCTCGCGCCATACATAGGGATCCCAAATGGCAAACTTTTCTTTTTACCTTTGCTCCAATTCCTTAGTGCCGCACACACGTAAGACAAACCTTGTGTGGCGCCCAACTTTTGTCTTGATCTCCGAATTTAATTCCAAAATAAGCATGATAAGCTCTCTTAATGAAGGTCGTTACATTTGTCCTTTGTTTTACAACATCCGACCACAAATATAACAATATGTTTGGACTATGGGTACATCCTCTAGAAGCCATTATTAAAATTTTAAAGACGTAATGTTAGAATTATCTATCTGAAAAATATGAAAAAACAAATTAATTAAGATAAAAAGGTAAAATTACAAAACGCCCCAAAATTGTTTTGCTAATAACTTTAAAACTGTGGGTGATAGAAAACAACTGGTAGCATTTTTGAATTCAGTGCAGTGAACTGCTTCAGAATCACAACTCAAAATAAAGAAATCGATTTTCATGCAGACTGGTGTTATGAATATAGAGGGAATGAGGATTATATGAAACATTTTTATTTCATCAAAATCTTAACAAACGTTTCGGGATTAATTTCTTCCTCGTCCTCAATGGCATTATGCAGAGATAATAAAAACTAGTAAAGCGTTCAGGCCAAACAAATGCGGCTTATTGCGCTAACTCCCGGATAATTACCAACTTCACTGAGCCACAGACGCTGGGTTTTGCAAAAATATACACTATACGGCTGAATGCTCGTCTTCTTTAAAACATAAATGCAACGTACCATCCACAGCTCCCATGCATGAATATCCAGTATGTCAACGGCCCTGGCAGAAAGTGATATTAAAAGGCGTAGGAGTTCTGTTGAGGGTTCAATACTATTTAAACTATGTTGACATTACAAGATTATTCAGTCTGTATAATGCGGAGTGTTCAGTAAAAATGTATACACAATACAGGTTCGTGTTAGATTATATACAGGGTGTCCCATAGGTCCGGTCTCATAGGAAAATTTATTTTAAATTAAATTTACAAAAGTAATGCATTAGATTTAGAATTAAAACAAATGTTCAAATAGATGGCTTGTTTTGGGACCTTTTTTTGTTGCGGGGCGAATAACACGCTATGGCTAATATGGAAGTGAGTTACACTCCTAAGGAAAAGGCTGAGGCCTATGAGACACCCTGTATATATATATATATATATATGTGTGTGTGTGTGTGTGTACACATTTTTTCTGAACACTCCGTAGTATGATACCGTACATATTCGAAGTGAGCAGTTAATATAAATTTAATATATATAATGATATACACTTTCTGGAAGTATTTTAAATACAGAGAGAGAGAGAGGAGAGAGAGAGGAGAGAGAGAGAGAGTTCTTGCATGTCCAAATTGTTACTGTATCTCCTTCCCATTTTATTTAAGGTTCCTATTAAACGTTTCGAACTTTCCTTATTATTGGCTCTTTATAGGGTGATCAGCATGTCTGGAATCAATCGGACGTATAGTTTTAGTTGTAAACTATACTTCCCAGTGATTCCAAAGTTTGTGGCCACCCTGTATCCCTGTATCCGGAAGGGAAGGGCCGGGGGGGGGGGGGGGTGACGGAATGAGTGTCGCGTTTCACGCACGTGACATTTGGCCTGAAAGGAATTTGAATCACTTTTTCTTCTTATCGATGACGAAATAAAATTCTGTTTACTTTTTAATTAATTATTAATTCTACGATTTATTACATTACCGACTTTAATTTAATTTTAATATGACTTCCTTAATTTATTGATCTTCTTCGTTTCTTTTGTTTTTTACAAAATGTGTAAAGTTTCTGATTTAAAACCATTAGAAAAAGTTCAAGTAATATTTTAATTGAAGAATCTAACCTTTAAATCTGAATTGTAAACCGCATAAATGTTAAACGCCATCGAAACTTAATAAATGAATATTGAATGAAGAATTAATAATTGAAGTATTAATAATTGAAGAATTAATAATTTGAATGCTAAACGAAGACTTACGACTTGAATTTTAAAGGAAAGAGTAAATGAAAATGAAATGAAAATGAAAATGAAAAGGTTTATTGGCAGACTATAGTCCATATGACAAATATTATTAATACAATGACAGTTCATATACTAAGGATAGAAATATATACAATTGATTAGAATTAATACCGCACTGTCGAAGTTAAGTGGAGCTACAGACAGACGTTTTTGTACCAAGAAGTCCATAGCTTAGGCCTTAGATGACAAATGGCAGGACTCATGGATAGCTTGGATGATCGGGTTGGTTGATTTTTTAATTCTTTGCATTAGACTGTGTTGAGCACGTCTTGTTACCTCCGGGAAGCTCGGGACATTGCGGGTAGCAAACATTTGCGAAGCTGAGCATCTCGGGGTTAATTTATGTAAGAGTCTAAAAGACCTGTTGTACAGCAAATTTAGGGTTCTGCCAGAACCTTTTTTATAATTCACCAAGAGTTGCTGACCGTATATATTACTGCAGAAAGTACGAAAGAGTGTGTCTTTAGCTTCACTTGTACAGAAACGAAAGTTCCTTATGGTCATATTCGCTTCAGCACACAGGCTTCGAGATTGTTTTCTTATATCCGAGTCATCACTCCAGGAGCTGGTAATAGTTTGACCCAAATACTTAAACTCTTGTACTTCTTCAATTACTTCACCATTCATTTTAAACCTTATATCAGCTGGCTGATTACAGCTTTTAGGATGAAATTGCATAACCTTAGTTTTTGTAACATTAAAAACAATATCATGTTTCTGCGAATACACTTCGCAGACATTTAGAAGCCGATCCAGACCTTTAACGGAGGGACTTATTAACACCATATCATCGGCATAAACTAAGTTATTTATCCTTGTGTTATCTATACAACATCCTACTGTTGCCTCATTAAGTGAAGCAATTAATCCGTCAATATACACATTAAACAGCATAGGGGAGAGCAAGGAGCCTTGTCTCACCCCGCAAGAGGAGCCAAAACACTCGGATAGTACATTGCCCCACCTAACAGTGAAAGATTGGTGGGAATACCAAAATTTCAATAAATTTAATATGTACATGGGAACCTTCCTGTTTTCTAGTTTTCTAGTTTTGCAAATAAAATATTGTAGTTCACCCTATCATATGCCTTACTTAAATCTAGGAAGCAGCTATAAATAGTTGAATTACTGTCAATGTATTTAGATATTGTTTCTTTAAGTACTTAGATACACAGGTCAGTTGACAAGGACCTTTTGAAGCCAAATTGATTAGATGTCCATAGGAAATCATTTAATCGGAGTAACAAGAGTTTTTCTAGTAGTTTCGAGAAGAAGGAAGCGACAGCAATAGGCCTGTAATTATTGCTGGACAGAATGTCTCCGTACTTATTTTTGACCAGGGGCAAGATATATACCCTCATGAACTCTGAAGGGATATAGCTATGAGCAAGCATGGCTGATAGGAGCAATGATATATGCAGACATACTACGCCATTTGCATATTTTAAGTGTTCATTCAATAAGTCATCTACCCCTGACGCAGAACCAGTCTTTAACTCTTTAATTAACCTCTTTACTTCAGAAAATGATATCAAAATATTTTCTCTTGTCCCTCCCACAATCGTTTCGCTGCAATCTTTCTTAAGATTATCCCTACTCACACTATTAAGAATGTTAGAGTAGTGGTTTTTCCACAGCTTTGCAATTTCATCCTCCCCCGACACCCCATCGATTGTCGGAGGGAAGACATTTTTGACACCCGTTTGATTCTTAACAAATTTCCAAAATTTGTTATTATCGTTATTTATGCGAGCTTCACAGGCTTTTGATGTTCGAATAGACTCTTCTTCCTGTTTACATCGCCTTATGGCCGCCTTATACTGACCCCGACTTCTACACATATTTATGTATACTGGTCCTAATCTGGGTCTATCATGAAAGCACCACAAATCATAGGCGTCTTTCGATTCCTTCTTCAGTGGGGCAATAACATCATTCCATCCAGGAATAACCTTAGTATGATAGTTGTAAGATTTAATCAAGGGGCTTCCTGCTTCTCTTAACACGGATATTATCTTACTATAATACCTATCTATGAGTTTACAGTGAGAATCATTTGAGCAAGGATTATTACAGGCAAGGTGCAAAATTTCTAAATTATTAAAGAGGTGACATGTTTTGTCTTTGTATTCTATTCTCTGCTGCATATTAACATTGGACCAATCGACGCGATTATTCTTACCTATTGAGTTCTTGTTAAGTCGTGTTGCGCATAAATTGGTAACGTTAATTAATATTTCTAAATGTAGCAAAGAGAGGATATAATGCAGTTCTGTTTTAAGCGATCGTAAAAGCGTTATAAAAGAGTGCCAAGTGAGATGACACTGTTGAAGAGAACTTCGAGAACATTAATTAATGAGATTATAAGCAGAAGAAGGCCAGAAACTGTCACAACTCTCCAGCCACACTAATTCCTAAATTATTATTACTATCCATTACCATTGGGATTCGAGCTCCCGACCTCAGTGTACTCACTTCGCTTATAAAGAAACAATATTCACACACCCATTGAGCTACGAATGGGTATATATATATATAAGTTTGAAATTGCGAATATTCTGAATTTTTGGTTCTGTTTGTGTAGAGCAAGACATAAGTATAAATTCGAATATGAATTAGTAAATGTGAATGTATTTGTAATTGGAACAGGAACACATGTGTTGCCTTGGAGATGAAACAAAAACTTGCGACCCATCTTCCTCCTGATGAATTATGCACCCTTAAAAAAACATAACTGCACTGCAAACTAAAAGGAACGCGTGTCAAAGGATTATGGATTACACTAATTTGAATATCACAAATCAGATATTTTTTTTCCATAGGCTGCAGTATAAACCACGCACGAACGTTTCACTAGTATGTTGACATTATATGTACTTTGAGAGCTGCTTATAAAAACATATGTGATGCTTTGCATAATAGAGAAACCTTTACTTTCTCTCGTCTATTTAATCCGTAAATGCTAAATGATAATTGGTGAAAATCTAAAGTTCTGTGAGCGGAATAATTAACTTCTTTTTCAAGGACATTTTAACATATTTTGGCCGTTTCGTTAATAAATTGGCTTTATTTTCATTTTCATTGTACAGGGTGTCCACAATGTCTTGTCACCCCAGTAAAATACTAACTGATTTTCCTTTTTCTTTCAGATCCATTTGAAATGTCTAATAGCAGCAACTATACGAAAGAACATCGCATATTGGCTAGTACCTGGGTCCATGAGCGACCACGTAATGGCAAAACCATTGAAAATACTTGTGCAGACTTCCAAGACCGATTCAATAGTGCAGCAACTCCCAAACGGAATTGTACGATTGAATCGGTCTTGGAAGTCTGCACAAGTATTTTCAATGGTTTTGCCATTACGTGGTCGCTCATGGGCCCAGGTACAGCCAATATGCGTTGTTCAATCTTATAGTTACTGCTATTACACATTTCAAATGGATCTGAAAGAAAAAAAGAAAATCAGTTAGTATTTTACTGGGGTGACAAAACATTGTGGACACCATGTACTTCATTCCCTATGGAAAAAACCTTATTTAAACAATTAAATACATGATTGAATATTTGCCAACCAATTGGCTAATCCAACCATTGCGTTGATTACATTGTCCATACCTATTTTTCTGGTAGCAAATTAAATGATTAAATGATTTATTTGGATTGGTTTAGTTGTTTTAACCAAGGAGTTAAGTTTTCACAGTGTTAAATTGCGTCTACAACATATAAACAATAGATTCCTTACCTACACTCCTATATATATAATCAATTAGTAAATACGAAAATGTATGATTATTTAATATTAATATCAAAGTGGGCCAATAGAGATATAACATAACTAGACTCCTACCGGTTGCCATGATTACCAATTTCCCACACAAAGTTGAATTTGGTAAAGAGAGGGTTTGTTACTTCTGATCAGCCTTTGTCCATTCCTCCGATTATACTATATCATCCACCCTAAATAATTATTTTGTTCATGAACGCCTCGCCTCGGTGGTGTAGGGAGGCGCCTCGGTGGTGTAGTGGTTAGCGTCGCTGACTACGAATCCATCGGTCCCGGGATCGAGACCCGATGACGGCAGCCGGCGCGCAGCAAAACCCAGCTGTTCATCCTTCCACACAATAAAGAAAGTGGTTGGTAGATAAATGGGTACCCTAGGTAGCCTTGTGGTTAAGACGCTGGGCTGCTGGTAGGGCGTGGTTCGAATTCCACGTTAAACTGTAGGTCTAAGGTGGAGTGAAAAGCTTGACCTTCGTCAGAATGAACAATTCGGGCGGAAGCTAACCAAAGGTGTGTATATATATATATTAGTATTAAAAGTTTTCGTAAAGTTTAAAAAGGATATTGGAGTGTGGCTTCCTCTCTCATGATTCTGGATGCTTTTGAGGTCTATCACCGTCTATGAGGACCGGTCGTGCGATCACTCAACCGAGGAATTGACGTCAGGGAAAGGCAGACAGATCATCATTTAGGCGAGGGCAGCCGAGGGTATGAGGGGAGAGGGGAGAAAAGAAGGGAAATTAAGACGAGGGGAGGAGGAAAACAAAGAGGGAGAGAGAATGCATGAGAAAGAGACAATTTGGTGCAGAATGCGGAACTGAGGGAATAAAACAAAGTTTGTGATGTGAGGGGAGTTATACTTCGAAATAACGAGAGGGAAAACAGGGGGAAAGCGAGGATGAAGCAGATTAAAGAGGACTAAACAAGGGGAAAAAGAGATAAGAGTGGAGGTAAAAGGCTATCGAAAGAAGAGGGACAAAGAAAAGAAATATTAATGATATCAAAGATTAAAAAATAGAAAGGTTATACATAGTTACAGAGTTAATAGAAAACGGAAGATTTAATCGGGAACTATTTTCTATATTTCGTATAAGGGACACGAAAACAAAACGATTTATTTCAATTTAAAAAACGAACAGAAATAGTTTATTCTTCTATAATAAAAAAGTATTACAGTATGAACATATTCATGAGATGTTCATAAAGGAACGAGATTAAATATGATAAATTCATTAATTCTAAAAGAAATGAATAGACATGTAGAGGACCGACAAGAAATAGTCTAACAAGTAGACAAACAAATTCTTTCTTCCACGCCATCATCAAACATCCTTGGAAGACACACGTGGTCAAGGAATCAGAAACAATGAAGACTGTTTTTTTCCCAAAAGGCCCGCGAAAGCAAGCCCTTGGCATCAAATAGGATGCTCAGAATGCGTCTCAGATCAGAGGTTATATAAGCGAGGATCCACTGATACACTTTCTCACTCCTCACTCACTCACACACGCTCATTCGCTCGCTCACTTCTCGCTTGCATTTCTCGTCACGTGTCACGTTTCTCCTGCGGCAGTAGCACAACTCGTCACGTCAACCGCCCTCCGGCTTCCCGCCGGAGGAGCGGCCTGCTGTTCCTTCAAGGCTTTCGATCTATCGTCAATAAGACCTTCCGCCGTCAGCCTGCAGAAGCACTTCTTCGAAGTCTAGCGCCGTTTCGACTTCAGCCGGCTTCAGTCCCTCAAGCATCATTTCAACTCTACACGAAGCGAATCAACACTTGAGGCGACCAGCGCCCGTTGAACAAACTTCAACGGGACGGTCAACATCACCTCAGGTCTACGTTCTACAAGGTCACCCTTCAAGCATATCCTTCATCTCAAGAGGCTGCATCAGGCGACCGGCGCCCGTTCAGCAAACTTCAATAGGCCCGCATCCGCTCTCACGAAACTCACTACGCATGCGGAACAACGGACAGTCAACGACACCTCGAGCCTACAGTAATAGGTCCACCTTCAACACTTCTTCACCAGAGGTATTCGACGTCCTGGTAAGATAAGTACATCCTTTCTAAGTAACTCTCGTGAAGCCTACATCAGCCTACCGCCAAGCAGTAGGCTATACTCCCAAAGTGTTTAATTAAGCGTTCTAACTGACTCTCGTTAAAAACACAGTAGGCCTATTTCCTAATCAAAGCGTAATCTATTCAGTGTATCAAAACGTACGGGCTTAATTTCTATTATTATTAGGCTGCATCATTTATTCCATGTTCATTCATGCAAACCTTTAGCCTACTTAATCAGTGTTACGTAATCTATTCAGTGTCCCAAAACGTACGTGCATAATTTCTGTTATCACTAGGTTTCACATTTCATGCTATGTTCCATTTTTGCATACCAATATCCTACCATAAACGAGTGTATTACTTAACAATTAAACTATAACCATTTCCTCATTTGCTAATCCTCAGTCATATTTAGCATACTATAAATGCCGTTATGTAATTGTTAATCCCTAAATACCTTCATTTGTCATTGTTATTCACTGTGAACAAATAATTATTTTCTTAATTAAATACAAAACAATAAGGTGCTTTTTATAACCTTCATAACCTTAACAATATTTGCTTGGGTGTAATTCAAGCTGGTGACCTCGAAGCAATTCGTATCACTCAGAAATATTATAGTAGGCCTACTCCATTAGCCACCTTCAACCGGTGATAGTGTAGGACATCATAAATTGTTGACCCAACCTGTCATTAACAATCAATCATTATATCAATTAATCATTAGCACCACATTAATCATTATCACCTCAAACGGCTAATATTAGGCCCACTATAGACATGAATTATTATTATTATTCTTATTATTATTAATCAATGACAACAATTTATGCATATTTATAAAACATGAAAGAAATGGAGAAATAAATAATATATATATATATATCAGGGCCGTAGCCAGAAATTTTTTTCGGAGGGGGTTATATGAACCTATATATACCTAGGACGTCCCAGGTATATACATAATTTTATATATATATTATATATATATATATATATATATATATATATATATATATATATATATATATACTGTGTATTCAACAAAGATATGTAAATTGTTTACATTACCTTACAAGACAATATTTATTTTTTCTCTTCCTTTTTGACATTTCTTGAAGAACATCCTCCGGTTGTATTTCTAATTGGTGGTGAATGCTCATTAAGGCCAAACCATTCAGTCTCTCTTCAGAGGAAGAATTTCTTATGTAGGTTTTAAGTCTTCTTAGCGTTGAAAAGGATCTTTCTGCAGTGGCCGTAGTTATTGGCAGAGTGGCACCTATTTTTAAAAATGCATGAATTGTAGGGAATATTTCTTCATTGCATTCATTTAAAGGAGTAATGAAATCGATGGGCTTTTCATTTTGGTCTCTCCAAATTCGTCTCCACATCTTCAGTTCTCCCTCGAACTTTACCGGAACGCTTGCATCGTCAGGCCACTGAAGGGACAAAGTTTCGCAGCAGTTTTTCACTTCCTCATCCGTCAGAGAGATGGATCTCTTCGGCAACAACGAATGCAGGTTTTGTAATACAGTTTTATGGTTGAGAAATCTATCATTTAGTTCATTTAGTAAAAAGTCTAGGAAAGGCACATACGCACAACGTCTGTAATACTCTTCAACATTCTGTGTAACAAAGTGATCACCTTTCCGTCCGACCGAAGGTGACATTTGAATTGTTGTACCCAAACTTTTACCCACGTTTTCGGCTTCACAGAAAACTGCTATAAATTTCGAATCGGCAGAGTCCCTCAGGGTTTGTATTTCATCTTTTAAAACTTCGGCATGGTTCAGGCAAGAAGCAAGATCACATTGTTTAGACTGTAGGAATGTGCAAAGGCCATGCAGTAGTGCAAACACCTGACTAACAATAACGAAGCATATCAAAAATTTGCTGCTCTTAATAGCAGTTAACAATGTGAAAGCCTTCATTGTAGACGCTTTGTCCGTAAAATCCTGAATTCTGTTTAAAGCTTGAGAAATTGGTGCACAAAGTTCCTTCAGTAACAGAATTGAATCTAAATGTTCAACCCACCGAGTCTCACAAAATTACCGTTAAACTAGCCCTTATTATTGGCACTGAACAAGCATGGGAAAGGGCCAGATTTAGGGCATGGCTAGAGCAATGAACGTAGAGAGCCTGAGGATGCGTTTGTTGTATAATACCTGCACATCCTTTCAATTGACCATTCATTGACTTAGCCCCATCATATCCTTGCCCTCTCATGTAGTTTACATCCAACCCCAACTCTCTCAGTTCTTTTAATAATGTTTCAGCAAGTGCCCTACCAGAACAGTCATGAATATGAAAAAATTTCAGAAAATCTTCTCGCAGCACATAGTTCTCTTCACTTTTTAACACGTACCTAACACAAAGAGTATATTGTTCCACTCCACAGATGTCTGAGGTCTCGTCCGCCAAAACACTAAAATATTTTGAATGACTGATCTGATTCACGATACGAGACAGGATTAGATTACCACAAATATTAATCACTTCATTCTGAATTTGAAGGCTTGTGTAGGTTGCATTTGACCACATTCGGTGAAATGCTTCTTTAGATTCTCATCTCCACCACCAATCCTAAACCGCAGTAAAGCGCGGAAATTTCCATCATTTTGTTGATTTTCTTCCAAAATCCCACCATCGCTATCACCCCGCAATGCAATTTCTTGTCGGCCACACAAAATAATGGTTTCAATAACACGGGAACAAATTTTAATTTTTTTTGTTTCTTGGACGTGAACAGGTCGGTCTTATAGGATTTTTTTCCGCTGATTCCGAATATAGCCGTAGAATTTCTCTATCACCCAAGGTTACTGAGAAATTTGTATTTTAATATTTATTCAAAAAGTGTATAGAAGTTAGTAAAAATACTTCATAAAAATTATATCAGTGGCAAATTGGCATTTAAAATATTCTTCTTAAAACTTCTTTGTCACTGATTTTCTCTTGTAGTTTTCATTAGGAGCTTCTCGCATCAATGTCCAGCAGTAATCAGCTAACATTGCTGGATCCCACCTCCCTTGGTAGCGTTTCTCCATAGTAGCTATATCTTGGTGGAACCTTTCTCCATGCTCATCGCTTACGTCGCCGAGGTTTTCAGGGAAGAAATCTAAATGGGAGTGCAAGAAATGGATTTTTAGTGACATATTACATCCCAATAACCTATATGCTTCAATCATGTCCTGCACTATTTTTTCATAGTTAGAGGCTTTGATGTTCCCTAGAAAATTTGTGACAACATTCTTCATGGCCTCCCATGCCACTTTTTCTTTTCCTCTCAAGGCATCATCAAACTTTTGATCTTTCATGAGCTCTCTGATTTGGGGACCAACAAAGATCCTTCTTTTATCTTTGCATCGCTAAGTCGTGAAAACTTTTTCTTCAAATATTTGAATGCCTCATCTTCCTTGTTCATTGCTTTGACAAAATTTTTCATGATGTCAAGTTTGATGTGAAGTGACGGTAAGTATATTTTCTTGGGGTCAACTAAGGGTTCATGAGACACATTCTTCAGTCCTGGGATACATTTTTGACGAAGTGGCCAATCCTTTACAAAATAATGCGAATCTCTGGCTCTGCTGTCCCATTCACAAAGGAAACAGCAGAACTTCGTATAACCGAGCTGCATTCCCAGAAGAAGCGCGACGACTTTTAAATCCCCACATATATACCAACGAAACTGGTCATAATTAATCTGCTGAAGGATGAGTTTCATATTTTCGTAAGATTCCTTCATGTGGACAGCGTGCCCTACAGGAATGTAGAGGACAATGATTATGTTTATGTTTATGTTTATGTTTTATTCAAGTGATTACTTATTATGCTTATTCCTTTTTCAGAAGACCGTTGTCATTGTTTGACTTTATGTAAATAAATAAATGATCACAAAGAGTTGGTTCTCATTTATGACAACGGTCTTAGGTACAAATGACTGATTAATTAAATAAATAATAAAATAAGTCTACACACGTGGTAAATTCAAGCAACTGTCAACCACCCCAACCTAATTAAGCAACTTCAACAAACGCTATCCACAATGCCTGCCGTAGAATGTCCTATCACAGGTTGTACCTATGTCACAGCAGACCTGGACCCAGCCATTGTAGCCGCACTTATAACAGCCCACTGCACGACCCATGTCCCAAGCCCGACAGTCTCTGCAAAGGTTGAGAAAGTAAGACGGCCAACCATTTCGGCTGCAGGTACCAGTGAAGACTGGGCATATTTTACGTCGCGTTGGACAGATTATGCGGAAGCTACAAAAATCACTGGTAGGGACAAAGTGGTACAACTACTTGAATGCTGCGACGATTCACTCCGCAAAGATTTGACAAGATCCGCAGGTGGAAGCCTAACAAACAAAACCGAAGATGAAGTCCTTGCTGCAATCAAGAAACTAGCTGTCCGTGAGGAGAACACCATGGTAGCCAGGGTTACCCTACACAATATGCGACAAGACCGCGACGAAACTGTGCGCAGTTTTGGAGCCCGTCTTCGTGGTCAGGCCGGAGTCTGCAAATTTCTTGTTGAATGCCCAAGCTGCAACAACAACGTAAATTACACTGACCCCATCCTTCGCGACGTCCTTACCCGCGGAATTGCTGACCCGGAAATACAACTGGAACTCCTCGGCAACAGTAACCAGGAGATGACCCTGGAAGACGTCTTTCAGTTTGTCGAGGCGAAGGAAGCAGGCAAGCGCTCAGCATCACGACTGCTGGACTCCCATGCCGTGGAGGCCTCAGGCAGCACATACAGGAGAAGTAAGCAAATACCCCCACAAGACAAAAATGCCCCCTGTTCATATTGTGGTAAAAAAGGACACGGCAGAAGAGCCCCAGTCCACATACGCAAGACGGATTGCCCTGCGTACAACCACAAATGCAAAATTTGCAAGCGCGACAGCCATTGGGAATCCGTATGCAGGAGCAAAGACAAGGACAAGAGCCTTTCAGCCACTCCTAATAAAGCTGATGAGTGCGAAGGTGCGGTATTTGATCTTCTCTGCGCCTCAAGCAACACTTCCGAGCCACATAAGAAAAGAGCAATCGCCCTCGACCATCACATTTACAATGAACTATCGGACATGGATCAAGGAGAACTCACAACCACAGCCACACATCAACCTGACAGTCAGGACTCTCCCCGAAGACTACGAGGCGCTTGGGGCAACCCTCAATGCCCACCCAAAAACCGTGGTACTGCCTGCCATGGCAGACACAGGCTGTCAGAGCTGCCTCACCGGTATCAAGGTTATCCACCGCCTCGGGCTTCTCCAGTCTGACCTCATCCCTGTGACCATGAAGATGCACGCCGCCAACAACAAGGGCATCAAAATCCTTGGCGCAGCCATACTTCGCCTCACTGGCAAGGATGAACAGGGCCAACAAGTAGAAACGAGACAGGTAACATATGTGACGATTCTTCTGACAAGTTCTTCATCAGCAGAGAGGCATGCGTTTCACTCGGCATTATCTCGGGAAGATTTCCTACAGTGGGGGAAGTCCAACTGGATCCAGCACAATACTGTAACAACAGTGCCAGCACGCCACACAGTGACAGCGGACTTGTAACTAACTGCGACTGTCCAAGACGCCAACATCCTCCATCACCTCCAATCGAGCTACCGCTACCCGCTGTTGCGGCGAACCAGCAAAAGCTCAAGGAATACCTGCTGGACTATTACAAATCAAGCACCTTCAACACTTGTGACCACCAAGCGCTGCCCATGATGGACGGCCCCCCAATGAAATTGATGGTGGACCCCAATGCCAAACCAGTCGCACATCACACCCCCGTCCCAGTACCAATCCACTGGCAGGAGGACGTGAAGGCTGGCCTCGACCAAGATGTCAGACTGGGTGTCCTTGAACCAGTACCCGTTGGTGAGCCCGTAACCTGGTGTCACAGAATGGTGGTGTGCGCCAAAAAGAACGGAAAACCAAGGCGTACCGTTGACTTTCAACCCCTCAACGCTCACGCCACCCGCGAAACACACCACACTCAATCGCCATTCCACCAGGCCAGATCAGTACCGCAAGGCAAAAAGAAAACAGTGTTTGATGCATGGAATGGATATCACAGCGTACCAATCTGTGAAGAAGACCGCCACTTGACCACCTTCATAACGCCCTGGGGTCGCTACCGTTACAAAACCGCTCCCCAGGGTTACATTGCATCTGGTGACGGTTACACAAGAAGGTACGACGAAATTGTATCGAGCATCCCTAACAATACAAAGTGCATTGACGACGTCTTGCTCTGGTCAGACACAGTGGAGGAGAGCTTCTTCCAGGCCACCCAGTGGCTTGACACCTGCGGCAGACACGGAATCACACTGAACCCCGACAAGTTTGTGTTCTGTCAGGACAAGGTTGAATTTGCAGGCTTCGAGATCACATCTGACAGTGTCCGACCCTGTAAAAAATACCTCAAAGCAATCCTAGAGTTTCCATCTCCAAAGAACATCACCGACGTTCGATCATGGTTCGGGCTCATCAACCAGGTGTCGTATGCCTTCAGCATGGCCAAGAGGATGCAGCCGTTCCGCCTACTTCTGAAGCCAGGAACACCTTTCAAGTGGGATGACGAATTGGAAACCATCTTCGAAGAATCAAAGGATGTCATCATCACAGAAATAGAGGAGGGTGTTAAAATTTTTGACAAAACCAAGCCCACATGCCTCGCCACAGACTGGTCGAAAACAGGCATCGGCTACTGGTTACTTCAGAAACACTGCACCTGTACACGAGTCGAACCCTTCTGCTGCCATACTGGATGGCGTGTCACATTGGTCGGCAGTAGATTCACTACCTCAGCTGAGTCCCGCTATGCACCAGTAGAAGGAGAAGCACTTGCTGTCGCCGATGCCCTTGACAAGGCGAGGTACTTCGTGCTGGGATGCGAAGACCTAATAATTGCAGTGGACCACAAACCTCTCCTCAAAGTGTTTGGTGACAGATCCCTAGAGGACATATCTAATACACGCCTCAGAAACTTGAAGGAAAAAACCCTCAGGTACCGCTTCCGGATGATCCACGTACCAGGCGCGAAACACAAAGCTGCTGACGGGGTGTCACGATACCCCACTGGCGACCCCATACCACTGACACTCCCCGATGATAGCAGCCATCCATCAACCATGCGAGGGAACGGCGTTCTTTCCCCCCCCACCTTCCTAGCCGGCATACGGACATCACTGACAGATGGTAATGGCATGGAAGCCTGCGTCATTTCTGCAGCCGCATCAACACTCAACTCGCTGAGCCTGGCGTCAGTGACATGGGATCGAGTACGCACCGCCACGACCAGCGATGAAGTCATGAATAGTTTAGCCAATGTCATAGAGTCCGGTATGCCTGAATCCCGCCATGCACTCCCTGCACAGCTGCGGGAATATCACCAGTTTCGCGACGACCTCCGCACTGTTGACGGCGTGGTAATGTACAGGAACCGCACGGTTATCCCGCCGGCCCTCAGGCAAGAAGTACTGGCTTCACTCCACTCAGCTCATCAAGGTACTTCATCCATGATCTCCAGAGCAGAAGACTCCATTTTCTGGCCTGGCATCACACCAGCCATCACAGCACTACGGGCTAGCTGCAACCACTGCAACCGCATGGCACCAACCCAGCCCAGCGCTCCACCCACTCCACCAACATCACCAGAATACCCCTTCCAGTGCGTCTGCGCGGACTACTTCCACTACAAAGGAGTAAACTACCTGGTCGTGGTGGACAGATACTCCAACTGGCCAATAGTAGAGAGGTCATCAGATGGTGCTGCTGGACTCATCGCCTGCCTCCGACGGACCTTCGTCACCTTCGGCATCCCCGACGAACTGGCTTCCGATGGGGGCCCTGAATTTACCGCAGCAGCCACACGGCAGTTCCTCAAAAACTGGGGCGTACACCACCGACTCTCATCAGTGGCTTTCCCTCACAGCAACTGTCGGGCAGAAGTTGGTGTCAAGACAACGAAACGCCTAATAACCGACAACACTGGACCAAACGGCGACCTCAACACCGAAAACTTTCAACGGGCCATGCTTCAATACAGAAACACGCCGGATAGAGATACAAAACACTCCCCAGCAATGTGTGTATTCGGCCGCCCTATCCGGGACTTCATTCCAATCCTTCCCGGCCGATATAAACCACACGACACGTGGCGTGAAAACTTGGCCACCCGAGAAGATGCTCTGAGGAACCGCCACATGAGGGGTGCGGAACGCTGGTCAGAGCACACCAAGAGACTCCCACCACTAGCAGTCGGAGACCTTATACGCATCCAGAACCAGGTCGGTCCACACGCCCGTAAATGGGACAAGACAGGTGTGGTCATCGAAGTCAGGCAGTTTGACCAGTACGTGGTTAGGGTCGATGGATCTGGGAGGGTAACTGTAAGGAACAGGAAATTCCTTAAAAAATATGAACCCTTCAGCACACCTGCTCCAAAGATGACCATAGACCAACATTTGAAGAACTTCCTAGCGGTGCCCACCAACAGCCCACCTGCTGCACCACCTACACCTGCCAGGTCAGCACCAGGACCAAAGACACCCGCTTCACCCCGTAGTCCGACACGGTCCAGCCCGCACGTTGAACGAAGGCGCCCGATCCCGAAGAGACCACACCCCCCACCCAAGAAGACATGTCAACGCCGCCCATCGACATACTACCACCCGCACCCCCTAGGCCAATGGGTACGGCACCCCAAACTGCAACTCCACTAAGGCATTCGAACCGTACCAGACGCCCCCCTACCTGGCATGAAGACTACCATATGAATCAAGAAGAGTAACCAATCAAGTATGCTTTAAATTAAGGGCACTGACAAAATAAGGTTTAGTCTTTATCCGTAAACATACAAATTTTTTTTTTTTTCTTGCCATATTATCCTTAATAATCTTCTTTATAAAATTGCTGGCTCAAAGACTTGGGGGAGATAGAGTACAGTACACTTTACACTTTACTTACTAAGAACTTTATATTGTGTTCCCAATACAGCTGTAACCTCACTACTGTACTATTACTTTTGTCAGGAATACCGTTGTACAACCCTTATTTTAATATATGATTCAATCTCTCGCTGAACTCTCTAATTGTATTGTAATATGTTTGATTGGATATAATGTACTGTATAATTCCATAAGTATTTATATTTTAGTTTCTACAGTATCGTATTCATCATGATGTAATAGCAAAGCCTTATGTCCATATTACTCTTAAATAAACTAGTATCTATGTTTTCCTATTAAAGTACTATACTGTATTCACTTTATAAAACAATATAAGTCTTTGCACTACTGTACTGCAATTACCTCATATCACATCTAGTATCAAAGACTTGGGAGGAGATAGAGGACAATGATTATGTTTATGTTTATGTTTATGTTTTATTCAAGTGATTACTTATTATGCTTATTCCTTTTTCAGAAGACCGTTGTCATTGTTTGACTTTATGTAAATAAATAAATGATCACAAAGAGTTGGTTCTCATTTAGAATGGAAGGGTATTTATTTCCATTGTGAAATAGTACAACCTTGAGGCTTAGCTTCGAAGAGTCAATAAATAAACGCCAATCTTCAGATTTGTGCTCATGACCGAGAGCTAACAGCAGTCCATTTACATTATTACAGTAGCATAAACCACCTGACGAGGAGAAATACTGCATCAGATCTTTTTGGCGAGTGCGGAACGCCGATATGCTTGTATCTTTTGCCAGCAAATTCTATTCACGTAACCTGGAGCCCAATAATTCCGCTTTCTTTTTCGGAAGGTCCAAATCTCTCACGAGATCATTCAGCATAACCTGCGTTATCATACGTGGTTTATTTGATTCAGGTTGCTGAAAGTCTGTATCTTTAGTGTCATCAATTTCCATTGGTTCAACTTCAGACTCTTCATCCAGTGTCCATGACTTTGGTGGAGTTGGAATTGGGTTATCATCGTCATGTAGTACTGGTCTCATGGCAGATGCAAGATTTGGGTATTGAATTTTATGTTTATTTTTGGCAGAGAATCCTGAAACGTTAGTCATACAAAAATAGCAATCCGTTAGGTGGTCCTTGGGCTCTCTCCAAATCATTGGTATGGCAAATGGCATAGATTTGCGGGTACCTTTAATCCAACCCCTAAGAGTGACGGCACAGGAAATGCATGAGATATGAGGTGCCCAGGATTTGTCTTGGTCGCCTACCTTACATCCAAAATAAAGTTCGTAAGCCTTCTTCACGAGTGGGGTCATCGTCTTCCTCTGTGCCATTATGGTCAGTTCTCCACATACGTAGCAAAATGTATCTCTGGGATTGATACAGTTTCGATTCATGCTGGCGGAAAATTATTGAAATCACGGAAAACTTTTTGGAATGAAAAACCAATTTTTTCTACTATGAAAAATTTTAAAATTTGAGCAAAACTTGAATTTTTTTTTCTTTTTATTAAAAATCTGTTTGTTTAAATAGCTATATTTTTTTAATGCAAAAAATACTATTAAATATAGTTAACCTGGAAAAAAAGAAAGTAAAATTAAATTAGTACACTTAATTTTAACTAATATTTGGGGAAAACTCTGAGTAAATGGAAATATTATTTTCTCGAAAACTATGGGTGATAGAAAGATTCTGAAACCATATTTGGAATCAGCATCAAAAGTTCTATAAGAAACACCAAATAGTTTTCAAGAAACAAAAATGTTGTTCTTCCCTAGTGTAATTGGCATGAGTTTTTTCTGTTTTCTGAGGTTTTTTGTCTTTTGGCACTGTCTAAAGTTGTACAGATATCCTTTTTTTTATTTTCAAACACTGACAAAAAATTTTGTGCTTTAACACAGCTGTCTTTGTGATAATTGCTAGTTTCTTGCTTGCGGAAATCATTTTGCATCTTTCCAACACATATACGGAGCATTAACTAGTGCATTCAGTCTTATGTGATTTCCTTTACCAACTTCTACATTTTTTGCAAAGACAAAACAGTACTTGCGAATGCACCTTCACTTGCTCGAGAATATGCAAGCCACTTAAATTCAGTCAGCCACTTCCTTTGAAATTTTAAGTTTCTTTTACCCGGCGGAAAACTATATAATTCTCCGGGTATCCAAAGATTTTTAAGAATATTATATTTTTCCTCGTCTGTACATGATTTTTCGAGGAACGTGCCAATATCCAAAGACATTTGTGACTCGCACACCGAGGAAACAACATTTTCAGTTTTTTCACTTCTATTTGAAGTTTCACCACTGTCAGAAGGACAGATTAAATCACTGTTTGTTTTCTTTTTTGTTTTAGGCTCAAAATAATCTAAAACACTTGCTTGCCTCTGGTTGGCCATATTGTAAATAGGTCACAGACTCACAGTACCCACAACACGTGAAAAACAAAGGAAGTAAACAGCATGACTGACCGTATATTAGGAATTGACATTATGAGTGACGACTGCACATGGCCAATGGGCACATTAATAGAAAATGACGTCATTCGTGACGTAGGCAAGAGGACCAATTAAAAGCAAGCAAACTTAAGAGTCGGAAGCGTAAGTTCATTAATTGACATGAGCTCCTTATAGAGTTCGGTGAGTCGGAAATGTAAATCCATTCCAGAAAATAAGAGCTCCATGAAAGGGGAGTAAGCAGAGAGAAGCATTTTGTCTGAATATATTTCTAAGATTGGGAAGAATTTCGTGGGGGGGATATATCCCCCTATCCCCCCTGGCTACGGCCCTGATATATATATATATATACATACATACACACAGGGTGTCCCATAAGTCCGGTCTCATAAGAAAATTTATTTTAAATTAAATTTACCAAAGTAATACATTAGAATTAAAACAATTAAAACAATTGTTCAAATTGATGTCTTGTTTCGGAACCTTTTTTCTTTTGTTGCAGGTAGAATAACACAATGGCTAATATGGAAGTGAGTTACACTCCTCAGGAAAAGGCGGAGCCTGTATAATGTATATATATATATATATATCGTAAAGAACGACGCTTGTATAGGAGATATTCCGCGCAAGACGAGAGAGAGAAAACGGAACAAATGAAAAAATGAAGTAACCACCTGGGAATCGAACCCGGGATCTTCCGATTGCCGGTCAGACGCGATACCATTACACCATGGACTTCACTCTTCCAAATGCCGTAATTCTTCTACATACTCGCAGAAACCAATGCCCCAAGGGGGCACCTCCCGCATGCCGTAACATTATATACATTCAACTGCAAAGAACACGCAGTATAAATAACGTAAAGAACGACGCTTGTATAGGAGATATTCCGCGCAAGACGAGAGAGAAAAACGGAACAAATGAAAAAATGAAGTAACCACCTGGGAATCGAACCCGGGATCTTCCGATTGCCGGTCAGACGCGATACCATTACACCATGGACTTCACTCTTCCAAATGCCGTAATTCTTCTACATACTCGCAGAAACCAATGCCCCAAGGGGGCACCTCCCGCATGCCGTAACATTATATACATTCAACTGCAAAGAACACGAAGTATAAATAACGTAAAGAACGACGCTTGTATAGGAGATATTCCGCGCAAGACGAGAGAGAGAAAACGGAACAAATGAAAAAATGAAGTAACCACCTGGGAATCGAACCCGGGATCTTCCGATTGCCGGTCAGACGCGATACCATTACACCATGGACTTCACTCTTCCAAATGCCGTAATTCTTCTACATACTCGCAGAAACCAATGCCCCAAGGGGGCACCTCCCGCATGCCGTAACATTATATACATTCAACTGCAAAGAACACGCAGTATAAATAACGTAAAGAACGACGCTTGTATAGGAGATATTCCGCGCAAGACGAGAGAGAGAAAACGGAACAAATGAAAAAATGAAGTAACCACCTGGGAATCGAACCCGGGATCTTCCGATTGCCGGTCAGACGCGATACCATTACACCATGGACTTCACTCTTCCAAATGCCGTAATTCTTCTACATACTCGCAGAAACCAATGCCCCAAGGGGGCACCTTCCGCATGCCGTAACATTATATACATTCAACTGCAAAGAACACGCAGTATAAATAACGTAAAGAACGACGCTTGTATAGGAGATATTCCGCGCAAGACGAGAGAGAGAAAACGGAACAAATGAAAAAATGAAGTAACCACCTTTGCAGTTGAATGTATATAATGTTACGGCATGCGGGAGGTGCCCCCTTGGGGCATTGGTTTCTGCGAGTATGTAGAAGAATTACGGCATTTGGAAGAGTGAAGTCCATGGTGTAATGGTATCGCGTCTGACCGGCAATCGGAAGATCCCGGGTTCGATTCCCAGGTGGTTACTTCATTTTTTCATTTGTTCCGTTTTCTCTCTCTCGTCTTGCGCGGAATATCTCCTATACAAGCGTCGTTCTTTACGTTATTTATACTGCGTGTTCTTTGCAGTTGAATGTATATAATGTTACGGCATGCGGGAGGTGCCCCCTTGGGGCATTGGTTTCTGCGAGTATGTAGAAGAATTACGGCATTTGGAAGAGTGAAGTCCATGGTGTAATGGTATCGCGTCTGACCGGCAATCGGAAGATCCCGGGTTCGATTCCCAGGTGGTTACTTCATTTTTTCATTTGTTCCGTTTTCTCTCTCTCGTCTTGCGCGGAATATCTCCTATACAAGCGTCGTTCTTTACGTTATTTATACTGCGTGTTCTTTGCAGTTGAATGTATTAATGTTACGGCATGCGGGAGGTGCCCCCTTGGGGCATTGGTTTCTGCGAGTATGTAGAAGAATTACGGCATTTGGAAGAGTGAAGTCCATGGTGTAATGGTATCGCGTCTGACCGGCAATCGGAAGATCCCGGGTTCGATTCCCAGGTGGTTACTTCATTTTTTCATTTGTTCCGTTTTCTCTCTCTCGTCTTGCGCGGAATATCTCCTATACAAGCGTCGTTCTTTACGTTATTTATACTGCGTGTTCTTTGCAGTTGAATGTATATATATATATATATATATATATATATATTTTCTGAACTGTCTAACCGCATGCCTCCTCCTTTTACTCATTCAGGCCAGAATTTTTTTCACAGCAGTAGTTTCGAGGAGTACCTCACGT
The DNA here is from genome assembly GCA_023014485.1 of Bathynomus jamesi. Lineage (NCBI taxonomy): Eukaryota > Metazoa > Arthropoda > Malacostraca > Isopoda > Cirolanidae > Bathynomus > Bathynomus jamesi. The sequence continues at coordinate 1,181,166 of JAJOZX010000540.1, read as the reverse complement.
GCGCTCCCGGCCTGATTGAGTTAAGGATAGCATGTAGTACCAGACTTTCGACACATTCTCGTCCCTTCTCTGTCAACTCTCTAACGCACTGGTTCCCAACCGGATGGCCATTGCCCGCTTGCTTATCTTTTAGCTTTATGTTAATAAATGTTAATAATAAAAAGTTGCTTTTAAGCCTCATGTAAACACGATACTAGCTTAGCAACATGGGAGGTGAGCCATGAGTTATTCGAATCAGCTCTAATTAGTGCAGTAGCTTAGACCCTGATTTTTGGAGTAAGTGGACATTCTGGACAAAAGCACCAAACTTGGCTCAAATGTTGTTCAGGACCTTAGCTACCAATTTTTCCCCGGAACCAAGACGCACAACCCTATCTTGGCTGCCATTTTGGAAATCCAAGATGGCTGCCAGCTAGAAATCAACAAACTATTGTGAGGAGTAATTGTAAATAAATAGTCCCTAAACCTACATATTTCGATGCCAGGATTGCTATAAAATAATCAGAATTACCCTTAAATGTTTATTTAATGTAAAATATTTAATAATATAACTATATAATATGTGCTTTTCTGTTTTGCAGGTGATTTGTGAACATGGATTGGAGCAAATGCATGGTTTGTCAAGAGAGCAAAGGTGAGACTCTTAAATGTCCACTCAATGCTGTGAGTGGTAAAAAAACTGAAGCATATGCAACATTTATGGAGAATGTCAACGCATTCAAGAATCTTGGAAGACTACCAGTTCCTCTTCTTTTCAATGAAGAGGTGACTGTTGAAGATCTGGTTCAGAATAAAGCTGTGTGGCACAAGTCATGCCATGTTAAATTTAGTAAAGAAAAGCTTGAAAGGGCTACAAAAAAGAGAGAAAGGGCGGATGAAGGTGAAACCAGTTCATCTACGGGGAAGCGGGTTCAGCGGCATCCTATGGACAAAGCAACTTGTGTGTTTTGTCAACAAACACATGGGCATCTTCACGAATTCAGTACATTTGGCGCTGACGTCAATTTACGAATGATGGCTACAGAACTCAGTGACACAGAACTAATGTCTAGAATAGGAGGTGGTGATCTCATGGCCATTGAAGCCAAGTATCATCTGCAATGCTTGACATTTTATCGGAACCGTTACCGCTCACTTTTGAGACAAAAACAGAGCAAGGAAGAAGGCTATGAAGAAAACTTGATGAAAGCAAAGGCAATAGTTGAGGTCGTTAATCATGTAGAAAATTGCGTGGAAGAAGGAATCTTTCAAATGAAGTTTTCTGTGCTATTTGATCTGTATCAAAAAAGACTTCGGGACTTAGGTATTAATAAGGAAATGAACAGAGGACGATTCAGAGAGAAGATTCTGGAGTATTTCCCATATGCCCAGGAAGTGAGTGATGGCAAGAACAAAATCTTAGTTTTTCAGCAGGGAATTCAGGAAATGCTCAGAGAGACAAATAGACAGAATTTTGAAGGAGATACTATGATTCTTGCAAAAGCTGCTAGAATCATACGCAAGGAAATCGTCAACTTTACTGGATTCAAGTTTGCAGGTGCCTTTCCATCTGGTTGTCAACAGGAATCGGTACCTACAACCTTGAAAACCCTTATATCTATGATCACAAATGGTGCTGACGTGAAGGACCAAACACCAGAAGACTCCCCTGCAACTCTCACTGTCTCGCAACTTATCCTTTTTAATTTTAGGAACAAGCATACATCATCATCTAAGGTTCGCCATTCTTTGGAAAGAGAACCACCATTGCCTCTGTATCTTGGTCTGAAAATTCATACTGAAATTCGGTCAAAATCATTAATTACACAACTATATGAATTGGGTCTCAGTGTGAGTTATGACCGAATTCTTCAAGTCGAAAGCCAACTTGCAACAGCAGTGTGCCAGAACTTCAAGACCAAAGGAGTGGTTGTACCAGCTCAGTTTCGTCATGGACCATTTATTGTTGGGGCACTTGACAATCTGGATTACAACCCATCTAGTACAACTGCCGTTGGATCATTTCATGGTACAGGGATTAGTCTGTTTCAGTTCCCAACTGTCTCAAACTGTGGAACCAAACAAGGTGATCTTGTGCTACCTTCTCTAGGTTCAAAGGACTTGGAGTTACTCATGTCCTACTCAATTGTACCAGCTGTTGCAATGGACAAAACCAAGGTAGAAGTCCTGAAGTTGTCTAATGTGTCTGACCCTATTGAGGGACACTACCATGAAGCATGTTTCCAGGAAAAGGAGTGGATGAAAGAAGCGTTCAGGATCTTGGAGAAAGACACGATAGGGAAGGGTGATGTTATATCATGGTCAGCATACCACGCTACAAGGCAAGAACAAGATGAAGATCAAATGAAAACCCTTTCCTACCTCCTTCCCTTATTCCATGAAAAGGCCGCTACTCCAGCGATGATCAAGCATGGAATGAATGTTGTTCGGTCTGCTACTGAATTCCTTAACCCCGGGCAAATACCAGTTGTTGCATTCGATGCACCCCTATATGCCCTTGGTAAATTCATTCAGTGGAAGTGGCCAGACACCCACGGAGAAGACAAGGTCATCGTCATGTTTGGAGGTCTACATACAGAGATGGCCATGTGGAGAACGTATGGAGATTATCTAGAGGGATCTGGGTGGACAAATGCCTTGACACAAGCAGGCATTGCTTCGGCAGGAACTGTTGACTCATTTCTTAAAGCCTCTCATCTTACAAGAACCAGACATGCTCACCAGGTAACAGCTTTGACATTGGCAAAGCTGCAGCATGAAGCCTTTATGGAAACTGTTGGTCCCTATGATGACAAGACAAAGGAAGAGTGGAAGAAGAAGATGGTTCAGGTCAGTCCAACATTCCAATACTGGGAGACAATTCTTCAGATGGAGATAGACGGCCTCATATTCATACGATCACATCGTGCAGGAGACTTTCCATTGTATGTAGAAAGCTTGAAGAAAGTAGTTCCCTGGTTCTTTGCTCTTGACCACCAGAATTACGCACGTTGGCTTCCACTCCACATCCGGGACATGAAGAATCTCCCTCAGCCAGTTATGAATGAGTTTTCACGAAATGGACACTGGGTAGTACACAAGACCAAGAAGAGATTCTCAGCCATGCCTTTAGACCAAGCGCATGAACAAAACAATGAGAAAGTCAAAGGTTCAGGAGGCGCGGTGGGTCTGACTGAGAATCCAGTGGCATTCAAGAAGTGGATGGTAGCAGGGCCAGAACAAGCCAGATTGATTACTGAATATGAAGACGAAAACCTTCCAGAAACTGAAGACAACAACTTCCACCACGAAGAAGGACTATCTACACAGAGAAGATTCAAGGATCATGTTTCTAATCTCGTTGAAGTCTTCCGTGATATGGGAAATCCATTTTGTGATAATGGGAATGAGTTACTGGCCTTAGACACAAGGAATGTCATGGATGAATCTGTGGTCCATACAGTGAGAACTATAAAGGATTTGGGTAAGGAGCAATATAGCCGATACTACAAAGAAGTTGTCACAGATTGTACAAGGTCAATTCATACACCGATCAAGAAGAACTCGCTTGCCCTCTTCAGATGTCCTCGGCCGAAATCTCAGGTACGGAATGTTGGGGGAATCCAACTACTGAAGAACGATGTTGCTCTATTCTCTCATCTGTATATTGTTATGCAACATCGGCATAGTGACATGGATGCATTCTTCCAACACGAGAATCACCCCTTTCCTTCTTCCCTATCTGATGGTGGGAAATTGCGGTTTGGGAAAAAGTCTGACCTACTGAAAATCATTACATTTGAAAACAAGGACAACCCTCCAGATCCTTTTGATGTGAAACTTCTTGATGGAGCTGCCATCGTCCATTTGCTGTCTACTGCAGGTGTTACCAACTTTGAAGAGTATGCAGATCGTGTATTCGTCCCTTATCTCATCAAACAGTTAGAAACTTGCCAGCGAATTGACATCGTCTGGGATACCTACACTGCAAGCACCTTAAAAGAGACTACCAGAGAAAAACGGGGAAAAGGAATCAGAAGAAAGGTTGAAGGAAAAACCAAATTACCCCTAAATTGGCATGACTTCCTTCGAGACTCTAGAAACAAGCAAGAACTGTTCGCTTTCCTATCAGACAAGGTTGCTGCAATGGAAGTTCCTAACAACAAAGAAGTTGTTATTACATCAGGACCTGAAGTCATCATCAATGGGGCCGACCGCACAATGCCAAGATGCGACCATGAGGAGGCAGACACTAGACTGTTCATTCATCTTCAAGATGCAATAAAGGAAGGGCACATTAACTGCATGATCAGAACTGTAGACACGGATGTTATTGTCATTCTAATAGGAAAATTCCATCACTTGACGTCCATAAGATCTGAAGTAAATATTTGGGTTGGTTTTGGCACTGGGAAAAACTTCACTTACCATCATATTAACACAATCTGTGCCTCTTTGGGTGAAGAGAGATGCACATCCCTACCACTGTTTCACTGCTTCACGGGATGTGATACAACATCATCCTTTTACGGAAGGGGCAAGAATACGGCATGGGCAGCATGGCACCATTACCCTGAGGTAACACAAGCATTCACATTCATGGCACGAAATCCATTTGCAGATGTTGACGCCGAAACTCCCCACTTCAAGCTTCTTGAACGGTACACAGTTGTCCTCTATGACAACACCAGTGACATTGAACGTGTAGATGAGGCAAGAAAGGTCATGTTCTGTCAGAAGGGAAAAGCTATGGAGACTATCCCACCAACTCAGGATGCTCTTCTCCAACACACCAGGAGGGTCACATACCAGGGAGGAATATGGTCGACCTGTGAGAGAAGTGAACAGAATCTTCCAACTCCTGAAGGATGGGGATGGACCTTTAGCGAAGAGTCCCAGTCATGGACACCAGTTTGGACCACAAGACCAGTAGCATCTAAAGCTTGCAGCGAATTGGTCAAATGCGGCTGCAAGAGCAAGAGTGGATGTGGCACCAGGTGTGCTTGCAAGAAGGCCAGGTGGAAGTGTACAGAACTGTGTAGCTGCAACTGTGCAGTTTAACATATAGCGTCGAGCGGGGTGAGTTGGGACAGTTCGGGACAGGGGGTGAGTTGGGACAGTAGCATTGCAATGCTAAATGCCAAGATATTTGCATTTTATGGTGCCCATTTAATAGCCCTGCCCTTACTCTACAAATGTTGTTAATACAAGTTTTCTATAGAACCACGAATAATGCATGAAAATTGTGCAAATATGAAAGGGTAGCATTTTGACCTTTGTAGAATTTCATTTTTTAAAATGCACATATTTTGCCAATTTTCCTCTCCCACATTCAGTTATAGAGCTAAAGGTCTACTTTTTGGTGGGTGAAATCTTCAATTGTTATAGTTTCGTTGATTTTTCTTAAACATGGTTTTCTTGAACATGGTTTTTGTGTTAAAATATTCACGATTTTCACTGTATATGTTGTACGAAGTGTGATTTCTGCAGTAAACATGCTTCTGATCAGCTTAAAAGTTGTTTTATTGATCTGATCATGCCAAAAAACATATAGTTTGATGCCAAACATGCCAAGGGAATTCTCTATTGAAACTTATATCAGAAATTCCATTTTGTCTATGGCGGCCATCTTGAAATCCAATATGGCGGCCAAGTAATGGTCTCTGAAGGTGGTTCCGGGGATATTTTTAATTGTTGGTCCAAAATATACAAGTAGGGAAAGTTTGGTGCTTTTGTCCGGATTGTCCACTTCAACTTGTTCAGCTGCCCTACTAAATAGGCCGTCACCTCAAAAAGTTTGGGAATCACTGCTCTAACACAAGGGTTAATCGGTATTCTCACTCTTTCATCCGATCAACCGGTTAACTCTGGGACAATCTTCCTCAATCCTCTTCCTCTTCCTCAGACCTTCAGTCTTTCAAACGCTGTGTCCAGGCATCTCGAAAACTCTGGACTTTGATTTCAGCTTTCTCCTCTTTCTATGTGGAAGGGGGAGCATTTTTGCGGGTGTTCGCCTTTGGCCCCTTTTTCCAGCATAAAATGAACATCTATTAAGAAGATATTACGCTTTTGTGGACAAATCCATGCTTATACGAACTCTCACAATAAGATAAAGACTTTCTGAAAAAATGTCGACTTTATACGCGATAATGACGTACTGAGAAAAAAAATCAAATTAAAATTCCGAATCAAACATCTCGGCAGTCGTATGAAAACAACACCGCATAAAAATATCGCATAAAATTTTTTACCCATAAAAGATAGAATCAAAAAGGAAAGATAAAAAAATCGCTCAATGTCTGTCTCCAAAGGACTTACAAAAACTTTTATTTTATTTTGATCTTATAAAATTTCTTTGGAGAGAATTTATTGACTTTTTTTTTTTAATTTTTAACGAAAACTGAATCACACATCAACTTTATTTAACCTTTCTTCATCTCCTTATGCATGGATTTTGATGTGTGTGTGTAATATGTATCTCTCTCTCTCTCTCTCTCTCTCTCTCTCTCTCTCTCTCTCTCTCAATATTGTTTTAAGACTTAAGGAAATGCCTATCATTTATTTACCCACTCCTACCAGACATGGGTTATTCGTAATCTGTAGGAGTGCCTTAGCCCTGTACACGCTTTAGCTGGTGGGCATACAAATAGCTATTTAGCCTTATATTTCGTTTTAGTACAACCACACCTACATACTTTATACACACACACACAGACACACATACACACACACACACACATATATATATATATATATATATATATATATATATATATATACACAAGTGAACGGAATAAATTTCTTCTGCAGAAGTTGCATAATCGAAATAAACTCGTTTACAGTTTTTAAAGCAGGACGAGACTATGAGGAAAAGGCAAAACAGGAGCTTATGAATAGTGAACAGAGAAAAGAAATAGAAAGAACGAAGATAGTACGAGAGGAAAATGCGAAAAACGAACAGGAAAAGAAAACCGCAAAAGCAGAAATAATAGAAATAAAAGAAGCACCAACAGAGGAAACAGAGGCACAAAACCATATCCAAAGTTTTCAAACAAAGGGCATTAGCAGCAATAGGAAAAAACAAGTAGACAATAAAGAAACCATACTGAAACCACCAAAAATAAAGGCCCCAAGTAAAAATGGGGAAGAAAATATATGTAAATACTATGTGAAAGGAATATACAGATATAAGGGAGGAGAATGTATTTATGAACACCCTCCTGTGTGCAACTACTTCTACAATAATGGTCACTGCAAATTTGGTGGAAAGTGCAAATTCTACCATCCGGACATTTGCAAGACCTACGCGACATATGGAACCTGCCAGTACGGGAGAAAATACTACTACTATAAATATCCATCATCTCCCGACAAGTTCAAAGGACAAAAGACAAGTCTCAAATGACAACAGAAGGAATGTGAGAAAAAATAATATGTACCCAAATAGCAAACAAAACACACATAGCACACAAAATTTTTTCAACATCTCGGACACAATACGGCTGCTAAGTCTTATACAGCACATGGAACTGACACAGCTTGGAACCCTCGAGCCGGACCGCTACATAGCAAGAGGCTACCAGAACATGTAGGCGGGAACGGATCCATCTCGGAGGACCACGAGGCTACAAAACACGCGATATCAAAGGACAACGAACTCAAAATGTACAAGGGGCAATGCAAAACAAAGAACATAAACATTGTCCTAGCAAATATTCAAGGAATAAAACCGAACAATTCACTAAACAAAGTTTCGTACCTGAAATGTGTTATGGACGAAAAAAGGGCGGACATCGTATGCCTCACAGAAATACATCTTAAAGACTGCCAAGGAAACTGCGATAACTGCGAACACTGTATCGCTAAGAAAGAATTGCATATCGATGGATTCAACTTTCTAAGAGCGGATAGAACAGCGAGACGTAAAGGTGGTTGTGCTATTTATATACATGAAAGGCATATGACAGAGACGGTAATAAGTAAATCTAACAGTTTCGTGGAAACCCTTGCAGTGAAAATAGAGAAACTAAACGTAGTACTGATAGTCATCTATAGACCTCCAAACTCTCCAAATGAAAATTTTTTGGATGTCATTGAGGATATCAAAACCCTAATAAAATCCGTAAACTCTCCATTCCCTAATATAACACTCTGTGGCGATTTTAATTTCCCATTTATAAAATACAAAAAGGTGGGTACAAATATATTTATACAGCAAGATAAGGGGGCACAAGAGAGGACCAGGAGCAAGCATGAATGCTGATGGCTCTCGCAAACGAGTTTATGCTGACACAGGAGATAACAGAAAATACAGGAAAAATAACTGCCTAGATCTGGTATTCACAAATAACACGAACTTGATTGCGGATATAAAAATAATTCCAACTATTATCTCAGATCACAATATAATCGAGTTATCAACAAATATGGCGATAACTTTAAAAGACAATACACATACAGAAGGAAGGAGCAAATTTGGGGCTTTTAACTTAAACTCCAAGACCATAAATTGGGAAGAAATCAGATCACACATGGCCCAAATAGAGTGGAGAACAGTTTTCAAGAATAAAATAACTGAGGAAATGCGAACAACCTTGGAAGAAAAGACGCAGAGAATTTTGGAAAAATATGTTCGGAAAGCACAGCCAAAATGAAAGAGGAACTGGCTAGAGAGGCAAAAGAGAAGAATATTCCGCAAAAGAAAGAGAGTAGCGACGAAGTTAGCTAACTTCCTCAGAAATCGACTACAGGTGGTCAAAATTGAAGGTGTATCATCATCAGAATCAGAAGTACGCAACTCAGTACCACAAGGTACAGTGCTGGCCTCACTCCTGTTCATTATCATGTTAACAGACATAGAGAGTGGAGTAAACAGCAACAGTGTAGTAACATCATTTGAGGACGATACAAAGATCAGCAGAAAAATCAGCGATGCAAACGAAGTAGCCTTGCAGAGAGACACAAACAAAATATACAAATGGTCAGAAGACCACAATATGACATTTAACACCGAGAAATTTCAGCTCTTGAGATATGATACAAATGAGGAACCTATAAAGACTGCATATGATGTTCCAGATAGACAAGAAATTCAGAGAAGCAAGAAAGCGGTCGACTTAGGGGTAATAATGACCAATGATGCCAAATTCGAGACACAAAATCAGATAGCAATAAACAAAGCAAAAAGAGTCGCGGGACAGGTACTAAGAACGTTCAAACGTTCAAAAGGAGGGACAAGACAGTAATGATTCCCCTGCTGAGAACACTGATCATACCAGAACTTGAATACTGCTCAGTTTTGACGTCCCCATATAAAAAGGAAGAAATTAATAAACTAGAAGAAACGCAGAGACATTTCACAGCCAAGATTGATGGCTGCAAAGAACTCAACTACTGGGAAAGACTACGCAAACTGAATCTGTACTCCCTGGAAAGAAGAAGAGAGAGGTATACCATAATCTACATATAGAAAATTATCGAAAAACTGGTACCAAACCTCAAACTAAACCCCATTACCATCCAAACAACGCTGGAAAATAGGAAAAGAAGAATGTGCAGTGTTCCCAAATTAAAGGCCAGATAAGGGACCTCCTCAACTTTGAAGGAAAATAGCTTGGTTGTCAGGGGGCCAAGGCTTTTCAACCAGCTTCCAAAGGACCTCAGAAACGTAACGGGGGTCAAAGTTGAAGTCTTCAAGAGAAGACTAGATGCCTGGCTCAGGACGGTACCTGATGAGCCGGGTGTACCTGGCTATGTACGGTGGAGAGCGCAAGAGAGCACCTCGCTCCTCCACCTAGCCAGGACTAGAGACGGGGCTACCAGCTTGACCTCTGTGTGAAGAGCGACCAATGCACGAAACAACATAAGGTTCATAAGGTAAAGTAAGGTATGTATGTTCTTTATTTGATTTGTGTATTGTATCATATTTTCACCAAAATTCAAGTCACTTCTAAAATACTTAAAATCATTTAACTATTGAATTAATTGAATTATTGTTTTTATTAAATATTTTCCTTCATTTCTCTTCATTTTCTATTGATTTCTTGTGTAGGTATTGATCCTCTATTGATCTTCTTTTGCATGAAATCTTGCATATATATATATATATATATATATATCAGTGGCGTGCGGTGATTTTTCGTCAAGGGGAAGCAATTCAAGCAAAAACAACAAAGATTATATAAAATAAAAATAAAATATTTTATTAAATATTTTCCTTCATTTCTCTTCATTTTCTATTGATTTCTTGTGTAGGTATTGATCCTCTATTGATCTTCTTTTGCATGAAATCTTGCATATATATATATATATATATATATATATATATATATATATATATCAGTGGCGTGCGGTGATTTTTCGTCAAGGGGAAGCAATTCAAGCAAAAACAACAAAGATTATATAAAATAAAAATAAAACTTTAAAATACTCGTATATAATAAAAACAAAACACATATAATCATCTACTTACTTTACTTGTAGGTTAATTCTATTCTTCTTTCTTTTTTATTAAATATATCTATTATTTCTTCGTAAAAGGCATCGGTTTTCATATCCTTAAGAAGCTTTTTCTCAATTGAGATTAAAGCTAAACTTGCAAGCCTTTCTTACCCTTGCGCATTTCTAGCGTAGTTACGTATTCGCTTTAAATGAGAGAATGACAGCAGACAGCACGTAAAGTTGCCAGATATTTCAAGAAAATTAACTATAAGATCTGGACAGCGATTTCTAAATTGCTTCCTTTTTGACATAGGGAAGGATAAAATAATGATAAATATATATTCTTTTTCGCTTAACATGGCCATGGAATTTTTTAGTAGAAAAACTACATATGAAACTTGTTGTATTCAATAAATACTACATTATTAAACATTAAATGAGTTTTTAGAATGGAAAGAAACAATTTGTAACAGTAAAAAAAAAGCGAAAGTCATTGGGAAAAAGGATGCATTTCGTCAATTGTTGTCCAACTCGAGATTTTTTGCGTCGGCTTTCTTAAAGGTTTTTGCACGAACGGCAACCAATGTATATACTATGTATCCACCTGATTACCAATCAAATGCTATAAATAGTATAATAAAATGATTTTGTACAAATTATTAACACATATTGAACTGTTTAAACTTTAAAGTATAATACAGCATTTTCTTCTTTCTTTGAATAGGGAAGCATTGCTTCCCTTGCTTCCATGGACCGCACGCCACTGATATATATATATATATATATATATATATATATCTATGAAAATTATTTCACGAAAGTAACACGTGAATAATATTTATGATGAAAATAACCACGAAGGAGCTGGACGACTGTCCTGTTCTAACGGAATATTGATGCTGTTACTCGGAAGTAGTTCAGCAAGCCAGATCTCCAAGAAGCGCGTCGGGCAGCGAGGGAAACGAAATCCCCGCCTCCAACTCCCCCCCTGATGATGGGGTGGAAACGCAGCATGCAGGGATAGCGGTCAACCCCCCTCCCGTTCAGGAAAGGACTCCTGCTCCCGATCTCACAATGAGGAACAGGGACGGTCCAATGCCGAGAGTCGAGGCATCATTGCCCTCTTCCCTGCCTCCCACTGCAGAGGAGAGGTGTTCGATTACGCCTCGCTCGGTACGCAGTTCCCCCCCCCCCCTCCCACCGAAGAAGGAGAGGCACGCGCGGCCGTCAGGGTATAAACACCGCTAACAGACCCTCACCAAGCCACAGAGTAAGGGGGGGGCCTCCTATCCCCCAAAGGTTGTGCCACCCATCCCCCAGGCAGGCGAACCCTGCCTCAGCGAGATCGAGGGAGCAGGACGGGTGGGTAACTGTTAATAGGCGCCAGTCCCAAAGGTCTCCTCAACCGGTCTCCGCGGCGAGGCCACCGATGGAGAATCTCACCCTATTTGTGTCGCGAATTCAGCTCTCGAACGAGGCAAGCGATATTCGACACATGATAGAAGAAATCATTGGTGAACACAGTATAGTGATAGTTAATAAACTAAACACGAAATCTCCGTATTTAACTCTTTTAAAGTAATAATTAAAGGTGTAAATGCGCATTTCAACCCGTATAATATGAGTCAATGGCCTGACGGTATTATTGTTAAGGAGTTTATTCACTTTTCCAGAAGATTTGATAACAGGCAAAATAATAATAATAATAATAATAATAATAATAATAGGCGCCCTAACGGTAATGCCTGAAAGTTGTACTGTGTATAATAATAATCTTACTAATAATAAATTTTCTATCAGTCATGGCGGATAACTTGTTGAAAATAGTCTCATATAATGTAAGGTCAGTGAGGAATTCAAATGTAGATGTTCATAAAATCTGCGACAGTGCAGATTTGATACTCCTGCAGGAGCACTGGCTACCTAAGCAAGGGCTAAAATTCCTCTCTACCATTCATGATGACTTTATGTACCATGCGTCATCAGCAGTAGACTTGTCAGATGAATTAATGTACGGTAGGCCTTTTGGTGGTGTTGCTTTCTTATTAAGGAAAAATTTGTCAAAATATATAAGATTTTTAACAAACGATAACGTAAGGTTGTTAGGCATTGAATTACAAGTGAACAATGATTGCATACTAATTGTAAACTGCTATTTACCATACAACAACGGCAGTAATCTAGATGAATACATTGATTTGTTGTACAAAATTAAGTCATTATCAGATAACCCCAAATATTCTCACTGTATAATAATGGGGGACTTTAACGCACATGTGAACTCGGAATTCTTTGGAGAATTGGGTATGTGCGAGTCGGCCAATTTAAGTATAAGTGATGTAGATGTATTAGGGGTAGCCAGTGATAATTTTACATACGTTAGCGATATGAGTGGTACCACCAGGTGGATTGATCATTGTCTCACTAGTAATAATCTAAATTCTAAAGGATCGAATTGTTAGAGTTCATATTTTGCATGATTTCCTTCTTTCTGATCATAGACTATTAGAAATATTAATTAACGTTACCAATTTATGCGCAACACGACTTAACAAAAACTCAATAGGTAAGAATAATCGCGCCGATTGGTCCAATGTTAATATGCAGCAGAGAATAGAATACAAAGACAGAACATGTCACCTCTTTAATAATTTAGAAATTTTGCACCTTGGCTGTAATAATCCTTGCTCAAATGATTCTCACTGTAAACTCATAGATAGGTATTATAGTAAGATAATATCCGTGTTAAGAGAAGCAGGAAGCCCCTTGATTAAATCTTACAACTATCATACTAAGGTTATTCCTGGATGGAATGATTTTATTGCCCCCCTGAAGAGGGAATCGAAAGACGCCTATGATTTGTGGTGCTTTCATGGTAGACCCAGATTAGGACCAGTATACATAAATATGAGTAGAAGTCGGGGTCAGTATAAGGCGGCCATAAGGCGCTGTAAACAGAAAGAAGAGTCTATTCGAGCATCAAAAGCTTGTGAAGCTCGCATAAATAACGATAATAACAAATTTTGGAAATTTGTTAAGAATCAAACGAGTGTCAAAAATGTCCTCCCTCCGACAATCGATGGGGTGTCGGGGGAGGATGAAATTGCAAAGCTGTGGAAAAAACACTACTCTAGCATTCTTAATAGTGTGAGTAGGGATAATCTTAAGATAGATTGCAGCGAAACGATTGTGGGAGGGACAAGGGAAAATATTTTGATATCATTTTCTGAAGTAAAGAGGTTAATTAAAGAGTTAAAGACTGGTTCTGCGTCAGGGGTAGATGACTTATCGAATGAGCACTTAAAATATGCAAATGACGTAGTATGTCTGCATATATCATTGCTCCTATCAGCCATGCTTGTTCATAGCTACATCCCTGCAGAGTTCATGAGGGTATATATCTTGCCCCTGGTCAAAAATAAGTACGGAGACATTCTGTCCAGCAATAATTACAGTCCTATTGCTGTCGCTTCCTGCTTCTCGAAACTACTAGAAAAACTCTTGTTACTCCGATTAAATGATTTCCTATGGACATCTCCTAATCAGTTTGGCTTTAAAAGGTCCCACTCAACTGACCTGTGTATCTATGTACTTAAAGAAACAATATCTAAATACATTGACAGTAATTCAACCATTTATAGCTGTTTCCTTGATATAAGTAAGGCATATGATAGGGTGAACCACAATATTTTATCTGCAAAACTAGAAGACAGGAAGGTTCCCATGTACATATTAAATTTATTGAAATTTTGGTATTCCCACCAATCTTTCACTGTTAGGTGAAACAATGTACTATCCGAGTGTTTTGGCTCCTCTTGCGGGGTGAGACAAGGCTCCTTGCTCTCCCCTATGCTGTTTAATGTGTATATTGACGGATTGATTGCTTCACTTAATGAGGCAACAGTAGGATGTTGTATAGATAACACAAGGATAAATAACTTAGTTTATGCCGATGATATGGTGTTAATAAGTCCCTCTGTTAAAGGTCTGGATCGGCTACTAAATGTCTGCGAAGTGTATGCGCAGAAACATGATATTCTTTTTAATGTTACAAAAACTAAGGTCATGCAATTTCATCCTAAAAGCTGTAATCAGCCAGCTGATATAAGGTTTAAAATGAATGGTGAAGTAATTGAGGAAGTACAAGAGATTAAGTATTTGGGTCAAACTATTACCAGCTCCTTGAGTGATGACTCGGATATAAGAAAACAATCTCGAAGCCTATGTGCTAAAGCGAATATGACCATAAGGAACTTTCGTTTCTGTACAAGTGAAGCTGAAGACACTCTTTCGTACTTTCTGCAGTAATATATATGGTCAGCAACTCTGGATGAATTATAAAAAATGTTCTGGCAGAACCCTAAATTTGCTGTACAACAGGTCTTTTAGACTCTCACATAAATTACCCCGGAGATGCTCAGCTTCGCAAATGTTTGCTACCCGCAATGTCCCGAGCTTCCCGGAGGTAACAAGACGTGCTCAACACAGTCTAATGCAAAGAATTAAAAAATCAACCAACCCGATAATCCAAGCTATCCATGAGTCCTGCCATTTATCCTCTAAGCTATGGACTTCTTGGTACGAAAACGTCTGTCTGTAGCTCCACTTAACTTCGACAGTGCAGTATTATTTCTAATCAATTGTATATATTTCTATCCTTAGTGTATGAACTGTCATTGTATTAATAATATTTGTCATATGGACTATAGTCTGCCAATAAACCTTTTCATTTTCATTTCATTTCATTTACACACGTGTGCAAATCCTTTCCCGTCTGTCCAATGTAAAAGAAATCACACTGTTTACAACCAATTTTATAGATAATGCCTGAATTATTGGTCGGGCTATTTTTTAGTGATATTTTTCACAATATTGTCATATGAAAATACTACATTAATATTAAAAAGTTTAAGTACATTAACAATGCCTAAAAAGCCTGGGAAAAATGGAAGTACTAAAATATTCTTCGACAAAGTGCGAGGGTTATTATTCACACCGATAGAAAGTTTGTTTTGCCTTGTTAAGGCAAGATTCCAAAAAAGCAGGTGGGTAACACAAATCACTTCCAATATTGTTGATTTTTTCTAATTCGGCATCCATGTATTCCGGACTGGCGATCCTAAGAGCGCGGAGAAACAGTGAAGAAAATATGACTTTGTTGATGGGGGATCTCATGTCCGGAGTGAAAGTGTACGTAGGACAAATTTTTTTTTTCCCGATTAATACTAAACTTAAAACCTGGGCTTTCCCTATGTACACGCACGTCCCTTGTTCCGATTCACCTCAGACAAATTGACGACCATCCGTTCAACAGCCCCAGCAGATTAATTTTACAGAAGCATATTGAAGTTACCAGACAAAATGAGTGGTCCGCTTTCAAAAATTTACGCATTGCCAAACATAATTTTGTGACCGTTATCCCCAAACCGTGGATCCAATCATCCAACCTTTGTTTGATGAAATTTACCACGAGTTGCGTAGAACTTCTTCACTTGGTAACATTTTGGATCGCAAAGAAAGTCTCATTCGAAACAGTCAGTGGAGTGGAAAAGGAAGCTCAAAATGTGTTTTCAACCTTTCTTCGAAAAACATTAGCGACGATACAAAAAAACGCCCTTGGATTTAATATGTCCTTTTTTTTATTGTTAAAAAAACCTTCTGCTTTACAAATTTGTTATAGTCTTGCTTGTTTTGAAAAACAGTGTAATCTTCCTCAGTCTTTGATTAACATAGTTAAAGGCCTTGTCTATAGTGTTGCGAATAGTACTTACGAAGAAAATTTTCCTAAATGTTTACGCAATAGCCTCTTACAATTAAAAATAGATGGTAAGCTCCATATTACTAAAGCAGACAAGGCTAACACCATAGTTATTATGTTGACAAAGTGGAATACATTAGAAAGATGAACGAGCTTCTCAGGACCCCGCCACATACAGAAAGCTTAGGAACAACTAGCAGGATGACGTCATCAGACCATTCAATAGTGGCTTGAAACGCATTCTCAAAAATCATAAGGACTTCATTTCGTTTTTCACGTCCACTTCGCCTTTTCTTCCCTACCTTTACGGTCTTATTAAAACCCACAAACCTGGCAACCCTATGCGCCCTATTATTAGCTCTGTAGGTTCTATTACCTACAAACTCTCCAAATGGCTTGTCAAAGTCTTGTCCCCCTTTCTCGGAACTATCTCTGATTCACATGTAAAAGATTCCATGGATCTTACTGAAACACTGAATAATATACCTACTGAAACCAACGATAGATTGATCAGTTTCGACGTTTGTTCATTGTTTACAAAAGTGTTTACAAAATATGCTTGACTTTCTCTCCTGAGAATTATATAAGTATGACCTGCCACTACCTGCACATATCGTTTTGGAACTCATTAACCTTTGCATCAAAGACTGTAAATTCACTTTCAGTACCGAATATTATCAACAGGTTTTTGGGATGGCCATGGGTAATCCCTTGTCGCCCCTCCTCTCCAATATTTATGTGGAGTTTTTCGAAATCAGTTACATTCCGAGAATTCTGGGGGTTGGCATCCCATGGTTGCGGTATGTCGACGATATTTTGTGTATCTGGCCCATGAAGCGTGACCTGGATGAGTTCCTCCTCCAGTTAAATAATCAAGTCCCGTACATTAAGTTTACTTTAGAAGTGGAACAAAACAACTCAAACCCGTTTTTCGACGTGCCGTTTACATAGGGAAACCCCAGGTTTTAAGTTTAGTATTTATCAGAAAAAGACAAACAATTTGTCCTACGTACACTTTTACTCCGGACATGACACCCCAATCAAGAAAGCCATATTTTCTTCAATGTTTCTGCGCGCTCTTAGGATCGCCAGTCCGGGATACATGGATGCCGAATTAGAAAAAAATTCAACAGTATTGGAAGTGATTTGTGTTACCCACCTGCTTTTTTGGAATCTTGTCTTAACAAGAACTTTGTCAAAGAATATTTTAGTACTTCCATTTCTCCCAGGCTTTTTAGGTATTGCTAATGCACTTAAACTTTTGAATATTAATGTAGTATTTTCATATGATAATATTGTGAAAAATATCATAGTGAAAAATAGCCCTACCAATAATTCAGGCATTATCTATAAAAATTGGTTGTAAACAATGTGATTCCTTTTACAATGGACAGACGGGAAAGGATTTGCACACCCGTGTAAAACAGCAACAATATTCCGTTGGAACGGGACAGTTGTCCCGTGCCCTTTTCGTCCATTTGTCAAAGTTATCCCACTGCATTGATTGGAATAATGCTTCAATTTTGTTTCACTCAAGCAACATTGTTAATCGAAATATTCTTGAGTCTGCCATTATTCAACTTACAAATAATTTCAATATTAGCCAGGGCCTTTTTGCGTTTGATCCTGTTGTCTTGAATTTGTTCAGAACGGATTTAGACAAAAGGGGCAAAGTGCTAAAACTCTGGTAGCTTTTCCTTTTAAATTTGTATGCCCCTCCTACAATTTTTGTTTTTCTATTTAATTTTTTTTTACCTATATATAGTTTCGAACTTGTTATTTATTTCAGTGTTCCTGAGGATGTCATTAGATGAAAGCGCTTGAGCACTATTCTGTGTTTCCTTTTTCCTTGTGGTTATTTTCATTATATATATACAGTATATATATATATAACATCAAAATTACAACGGCTAGAAAAATAATGGGAATCATCTGGAGAAGCTTCCGCAGCAGAAAAGAAAACATAATAAGTATTGCTCAGTACTCACAAGCCCATACAGGAAACGAGACATTGTGAACATTGAAACTATACAAAGGACTTTTACATCGCTGGAACTCTACTCTCTCGAAAGAAGGCGCGAGCGGTACACAATAATATACATATGGAAAATACTTGAGGGCTCTGTCCCTAACCTTAGAAATGAAATAGAAACAAATTGGAATGAGAGAAGAGGCAGATTTTGTACGGTCCCAGCTGTGGTGGGACAAGGGACCATGAAAACAAGGATGGAAAATACCCTCAGAATACGGGGCCCGAAGCTTTTCAATGCCCTACCAAAAGAAGTGAGCAATCTTCAGCACACCGACCTGAATAACTTCAAGAACCAGCTGGACAGATTCCTGTGCAAAGTCCCTGACCCGCTATGCGTGGCTGGCTACGAGGGCGGGAGGAGATCAAAGGGTAATTCCCTCCTTCACCAAATCCCGCAAATGAGGCGGGATGCTGCAGAGGGGTCGACCGTAGGTCGATCCTGAACCGTCTTTCGAACTCATCTAAAGTAACCTAAAGTAAGTAAGTATATATATAAAATAATACTGTAAGACACTTTGGAAAATTATTATTACTATTATTATTATTATTAT
The DNA here is from genome assembly GCA_023014485.1 of Bathynomus jamesi. Classification (NCBI taxonomy): domain Eukaryota; kingdom Metazoa; phylum Arthropoda; class Malacostraca; order Isopoda; family Cirolanidae; genus Bathynomus; species Bathynomus jamesi. The sequence continues at coordinate 1,162,406 of JAJOZX010000540.1, read as the reverse complement.
TATTTTATAGATTGAAGCCACTTTCATGACTAAAATGACTAATTTCGGGTGATAACCTATGTACGGGAGCCACATTAGTACTTTGACCCTCTATATACTTGACAGTGATGGTGCGAGCTGCTCGTACCCTGTCTGGGTGTACAGTTAGTCGCGATGTTTTGCAAAAAACACTGAAGCCTATTTTCTATTTACGACTTAATCTACAAACAATTTGTTTTTTAAAAATTCATACATACAATAGTAATGTTTACGATTGTTTAACCTCTTTCGTAGCTGTAAAGGTCACGTGACCAAGGGGACCTACAGCTTTACGTGGGATCCGAACCATCTATTGGTTAATACAGCGTTTGAACGCGGAGAACGGTCACCTATTCAGTAACTAAACAGATCTGGCGTCCTCTAATCTCGATGCTCTAACAGGAACCGGTGTAGCAACGTGACCACGGCGTAACCCTTAATGTGTATATTTTATTTATATATGTAGAGGATGATGTTGGATGATGATGATGTTCTGCGTTCGTTTATACACGCCTAAACGGTTAGGGTAATCCGCACCAACTTTAGTATGTACATTGAGGGAGGACCAGGGAAGGTTTTAGTAAAACACCCGCCCCTACCCAGTTTCCTCTTAAGTTGTGTTTCGGGGCTTTTGCTGCGAAAGGTGTAGTGGGCATTCTAGTGCAGTATATACCGCGAGATGTTTCCGAGTACTCAGGAGTTATTTTTCTTCATGAAGGTCGTGGCAGGTTGTCTCCTCTGAGTAATCAGAGTGGGTGATAATTTTTCCAATGATTTCTGAGGAGTCTGAAGGATGCAAAGTAGAGAATAAAGACTAAACATTGAGGGTTTGACGACAGAGCATCTTCGGATTAGAAACAAAATTGACTTTTTTTTCTTGGACACTCCTTGGAATAGCTTCTGTCCTCGAAAGAGCCGTGATTAAAAAACAAAGTCTACTGAAACAACTTAGGAGCTCAGAACAGACATTTATTACTTGATATAAAAGATTATAACCAGTCAGGAAGCTCATTTCCCCACGATGCGAGATGTGTGTGTGTGTGTGTGTGTGTGTGTGTGTGTGCGCGCGCGCCCCGAGTGTCACCTTTCGATTGAGCATTAACGAAGTAAGCAGCCAACTTAACTCAATCTAGGAGCAAACAGGCAGGAACGAATCAAAGATTCACCGCTCAGAGTCCGCCACCATAACCACTTAGATATCGAGCGCCCATGAAAAATTATACTACGCATAATTATTTAAATTATTTCACCTTTATTATAAATTATTGTAAATGGATTATCAAATTTAATGATATTAATTAATCTTTATCAAAGGAAGTATCGTACTAGATAACCACAGTTTTATATAATAGGAATATAAAGACAAGAGACACGACTCAACATTTATTGGCAAAACGTTTCAGTCCACTCAGAAGCCATCTTCAGTGACTAAATGAAAGCATCAAAATTAGAAAAAACAAAAAACAAAAAATCAATAATATAACTAAAGAAACAAAAGTAAAAAAAAAGTAAGATAAATATACTGTACATAGTTATAAAACCTAATACAGTAAGCAAAATAATTAAAATTTCTGGATTATAAGACAATAAAACAATAAAAGTCAAACCCATTAAAAATAAAACAACAGACTAAACTAAAATTTAAAAGGTCTAACCTGGATAGTAAGAGTTGCAAATGACAACTGGAGAGAAAGGAAAGGAAAGGAGCAAGAACCTAAATTAGTGCGTTAGTTGTGTTGAAGAAGGTGTTGGTTGGTTGATTATGAAGTATGTAATTTTATCGAGGAAAGGCTGTCATTTAATTCTGGATTTAATTTCCTGATAAAGAGGCATTCTAAAATTTTGAGATCAAGCGAATTAGAAGCAAACGACAAAATCGTAAAGGAATCCTGGGGGCACGGGTGGTCATGGGTCTCTGAATGATGCCGAATATTGTGAAGCTGGAGGAGAGAATCAAAAACTTTTTACGTTCTCTTAAAAGTCGTGGGCTTTTAATCAACCATTACGATAAGCTTTTTGCTTCAGGTACTAACCCAGGGGTTGTTTATGGCCTACCTAAGACCCATAAACCTGGAGTTCCGCTTCGCCTCATTCTTGCAGCCATAAATACTCCGTTATAACCTCGCAAAATTTTTGGTCCCAATCATAGACCCTCTCACACGTAGTTACTTCACTTTGCGAGATTCTTTTGAGTTTGTTGATTGTGTCACCACGTTGAAATTTAAGGATTGTTTCATGGCTTCCTTTGATGTTCAGCCTTTGTTTACCAATGTACCTGCATTAGAAACTTGTGATATTATTATAATTTTTTTGGGCTCCATAAATGACATTTTGGGATTAAGCAAACAATTATTTTCCAAACTTTTAAAGTTATCAGTTCAGAATACCATTTTCTTTTTTAATAGAGAACTTTTCCACCAGCACGAGGGAATGGCAATGGGTTCTCCCCTTGGTCCGTCTTTTGCTAATAGTTTTCTTTGCTTTCACGAGGAAAAGTGGCTGAGGGGTTGTCCGCCTGACTTTAAACCTATTTTATTTAAACGTTATGTAGACGATTGTTTTGTCATTTTTAAGCATAAAGATCATGCCCCTTTGTTTTTAAATTACATTAATACTAAGCGTCCTAATATTAAATTCTCTATGGAAGTAGAACACAATAAAATTTCGTTTCTTGATGTTACCGTAAAGAAACATAGTACAGGCTTCTCAACACAAGTAAACAGAAAACCAACTACCAGCCAACTCGGTACTCATTTTTTCAGTAATATTCCATTTAGTTTTAAACTATCTAGCATTAAAAGTCGTATTTTTAGAGCCTCTCACCTCTGTTCAAGTTGGTCTTCATTTAACTTAGAAATTCAGTATCTTAAGGGATATTTTAACTATAATTTTTATTGCACTTCAACTATTGAGACATTAATTTCAAAAATTTTAAATAACCTATATTCGCCTAAAATAATTCAGTCTACGGTTTCAAAGCATAAGGTTTATCTTAAGTTTCCTTTTTTAAACCAACTAACTTTTAAACATAATAAAGATGGCCACTCTATTTTGGACAAACACTTCCCTCAATGCGATTTCATAATTATTAATTCTAATCCTAATTCACTGCAATCTATATACTTTTGCCTTACTATAATCGACATTTCAATGAAATTTTACGTTGATTTTTGAATTACTTTGGCATTATATAGTTGAAAACAGTAAGATAAAGCAGTTTTATACATGTGTGACCTGCCAAAGTCGCTATGTAGGGCAGACTGCCCTGCAGTTAAAACTTAGGATTTCGAAGCATTTGGGTCTTTCTTATCGAACTTCTCGCCCTCTTTCCACTCCTGAATCGTCTGCTATTCGGCATCATTCAGAGACCCATGACCACCCGTGGCCCCAGGACTCCTTTACGATTTTGTCGTGTGCTTCTAATTCGTTTGATCTCAAAATTTTAGAATGCCTCTTTATCAGGAACTTAAATCCAGCATTAAATGACAGCCTTTCCTCGATAAAATTACATACTTCATAATCAGCCAACCAAAACCTTCAACACAACTAACGCACTAATTTAGGTTCTTACTCCTTTCCTTTCTCTCCAGTTGTCATTTGCAACTCTTACCATCCAGGTTAGTCCTTTTAAATTTTAGTTTATTCTGTTGTTTTATTTTTAATGGGTTTGACTTTTATTGTTTTATTGTCTCAAAATCCAGAAATTTTTTTAAGCTATTTTTAACTATTTTGCTTATTGTATTATATTTTATAACTATGTACAATATATTTATCTTACATTTTTTTTACTTTTGTTTCTTTAATTATATTACTGATTTTTTTTGTTTTTTCTAATTTTGATGCTTTCATTTAGTCACTGATGATGGCCCCTGAGTGGACCGAAACGTTTGGCCAATAAATGTTGAGAGTCGTGTCTTTTGTTTTATATTCCTATTGAGGATAAGATTCCCGAAGAACACTTCTATCGTAACTATATATATATATATATATATATATATATATATATATATATACAGGGTGGGCCGTAAGTTTCCATACATAGGAAAAATTAAACGTTTGTTTTTTATGTTTCAGATACCCTAAGAATATGCGTTTGACGTAAGATCTTGTTTACTGATGAAGCAAATTTTTACGTCAATGGAGAGGTTAATCGGCAAAACATACGTTATTGGAGTAATGCTAACCCTAACTGGCTGAGTCCGACGAAGATGCAAGGTGCCGGTAAAGTGATGGTGTGGGCCGGGATATGGGGTGACAGAATTATTGGACCAATTTTTGTCAGTGGAAATCTTAATGCCGAAAGGTATCTTAACATGTTGCAAGAAGAGATTTTCCCATCCCTGCTAAACGAGGAAGGTAACTTCCCAGTTTACTTCCAGCAAGATGGAGCTCCACCTCATTATGGTCTTCACGTGCGTCGGTATTTGGATCAGCAGTTTCCGGATGCTTGGATTGGTCGGCGTGGTCCTGTGGAGTGGCCTCCCAGATCCCCAGATCTCACCCCCCTTGATTTCTATCTTTGGGGGCACTTGAAGGCCATGGTGTATCAGGAAAAGATACGAGACATAAATCATCTAAAGGAACGTATCACCAACGCCATTACAAGCATAACGTCAACTGTGCTAATGCGTGTTCATCAACAGTGGGGAACACGTATTGAAATGTGTTTTCAAAACAATGGCAACCATGTAGAGCATATTATATAAATAAAAATGGTTGTCCATAAAAAAATGTTTTTTTTCCTATGTATGGAAACTTACGGCCCACCCTGTATATATATATATATATATATATATATATATAATATATATATATATATATATATATATATATTTAACGTTGATAAGTGCAAAATTTTGCATATAGGTTCGCGTAACGGTAATTTTGCGTATAGTATGCCAGGGAAAGATTTAATAAGCGTAGAACAGGAAAAAAGATTTAGGAGTTATAGTCACTGGTGATTTAAAAGTAGCGAAACAAAGTACAGCAGCGGTCAATAAGGCGAACAAAGTGTTAGGTTTTATAGCTCGAAATTTTGAGTACAAATCGCGCGATATTATGTTCCTCTTTATAAATCATTAGTTAGACCCCATTTGGAGTACGCGGTCCAATTTTGGAATCCGCATATGCGCAAAGATATAGACAAAATCGAAAGAGTTCAAAGTCGAGCAACTAAGATGATTCCGTCGCTTAGGTCAAAGTCGTACGAGGATAGGCTTAAGGAGTTAAAATTGACAACACTCGAGACTAGGAGGTTAAGGGGTGATCTAATCCAGGTTTTCAAAATTATGAATGGGTTCGATAACGTAGATAGAGATAGCTTTTTCGAAATATCTCAATATAATAGGACTAGAAATAACGGGTGTAAGTTGACGAGTAGAAGGTTCGAGACAGCAGTTGCCAAAAACTTTTTTACGCATAGAATAGTAAATAGGTGGAATAGTTTGCCGGTAGAAGTAATTAGTAGCACGTCTATAAACATGTTTAAAAATCGATTAGACGCATATGTATAGTTTAAGGTAGTAAAATTAAGGCTTTGTGGTGATAGATCCCACAGCTCAACACAAGTGCTGTGGGATATAGGGAGGCAGTATCTTGGGTTAGGGGATACTCTCTGTCCTTACCAGTGGTGGGCACCGTTAACCAAAAAGTTAACTTCGATAACGATAATCCGTTAACCCCAATTTTTAACTCCGATAACGATAATCCGATAATTTTACTACAAAGTTAACGGAAGTTAACGATAATCCGTTAACGATAACTGTTTCTTTACTAACATTTAAAAAAATCAAGGAAAAAAGCTTTAAAACCCATAGAAAATGTTAATTTATGCAAAATCCAACAATAAATAGGTATTTAATTGTATTTTTATCGTTTTGCAACTTTTTTGCTTAATAACTTTTTTTTATTTTTAATAAAAAATGTACTGATTACGTTTTGAAACCCTTGTAACCACTAACCATTAACTAAATTTTAATTTACCAGAGAATTATTATGGCGGGAACTGAAAGGTAAAATTAAATTTTAGGCACATTTATTAAAGACTATGACACAATGTGCTGGTTGCCCTTCAGAAAGACCAACTTCTCAAAGTTAGGCCCAACTGCCAGTCTTGACCTCTTGGGCCTCAGGATGTCCTTGCCGAGAGAGAAGAGCCGTTCCACTGCGGCAGAGGACGGAATTGGCAGACTGAAGTTATGGCGGTTTGAATTCATTCGCGGAGCGGTGATCTTCCGTGAATGACTCCTCGCAGTTAACGTGTTAACGGACTTTAACAGACTAAATATCGAGTTATCGGAAGTTAACTGGTCCGATAAAGATAAATGGAAAGTAACTTCCGTTAATAGTCCGTTAAAAAAAGTTAACTACGTTAATTAACTGTTATCGGATTAACGCTTTAGTGCCCAACGCTGGTCCTTACACACCCCATTTAAAGAGATTCCTCTGCCGAGCGGTGCCCCCCATAGTTAGGCTGACCATACGTACCGTTTTGAACGGGACAGTACCGTTTTGTATGGGTTTTTGTATGGGTTCTGTCACTGAAGAATAATTGTAAGCTCAATATGTTTATGTACTTACTTTTTCATGAATACAGAATATTACATAACCCCCGTCCCTTTTTTGCCATCCCAATGTCCCGTTTTTGTCTCAAGGAAATATGGTCAGCCTACCCATAGTATTGTGAGGTATTGAAAAACTCATGATCTTCACTTGCCCCACAAATACCTTTAAATGGGAGACCCAAAATGGGTGCACACACATTTGTACATTACTGTACAGTCTTTACAGCCACACCTACACTTTTCCTCCTAAATGTATATATGGTAATGTATATGGTTGTAAATTGTGACTTGGTCCGCAAATGATATGGACCGTGACTTATTTTTAGTTGGCAAGGTACTGGTAGTGATGGATACCGTAATGAAATTGACTGGATTCTTTGGATCTGATATATTTGCATGTCGGTTATAAATAGATATAGAGTGTAACATATTAGTGGATAGTAGTCTATTATGACTTGATCCTCTGGATCGAGAGATTCTACCTTTAGTTTTAATTGATAATTAATTAATTTTAAATCGATAATTATTTAGTTTTGTAAAAACTGGTTGTTGCCAATGTACAGGCAGTTTTTACATAGTGGAGCCACCTCGATGAGCTGAAGTGGCCCCTAGTGTGCCCACTATAAAAATTTCTCATGTTCTTGTGGTTCGGAACCCACGTAAAATTGTAGGTCCCCTCCGCCACCACGGAGGACATGCGCAATACACAATTACGAACGCAGTTAGGTAGACCAGCCATGAGTGGATCCTAGGGTCTTTGTTGGTCTGAAACATTATAGCATTATTATTTATATATATATATATATATATACACCTCGGTGGTGTAGTGGTGCGCCTCGGTAGTATAGTAGTTAGCGTCGCTGACTACGAATCCATCGGCCCCGGGTTCGAGACCCGACGGCAGCCGGCGCGCAGCAAAACCCAGCTGTTCATCCTTCCACACAATAAAGAAAGTGGTTGGTAGATAAATGGGTACCATAGGTGGCCTAGTGGTTAAGACTCTGGGCTGCTGATGGGGCGTGGTTCGGATTCCACGTTAAACTGTAGGTTTAAAGTGGAGTGAAAAGCTTGATCTTCGTCAGAATGAACAATTCGGGCGGAAGCTAACCAAAGGTTAAACCAAAGGTGTTATATATATATATATATATATATATATATATATATATATATATATATATATATATATATATATATATATATATAGTAGAACACGGCAAGTTCGCTAATTTTAAGTTTGCGAATTAGCAGAGTTCGCGGGCATAAATCAGTGATGTAGTCGAGACCATCATGGCCGAGACCGAGACCGATACCGAGACTAGAACAAAAGGTCTCGAGACCGGTCTGCCGTCCTTCGTCAGTGTCATGCTATTACGATTCGATCACAAATTTTTATTTATACTCAGTACATAATGTAACCCTTATGTACTTCCGCAGTAAGGCTGGCGTTACATAACATGCAGCCGACCAATCACAGCGCAACTTGTCTGTTATTTTTCATTCCTTTTTCAGGTTTTTTACGTTTTTATGTTTTTTTATGTTATTCAATAATGCTATTCATATTATTGTTTAATTTTTGTTCAACAACGCTTCTATTGTATGGTGTTTATTAATACGTGTACTGTACAGTAGTTCAGTATGTGGCTGGGAACCAACCCCCATTTTTTTTCCATAAGTTCTATGTATCAAAAGTTCGCGAATGTCATAAGTTCGCGAGGGTCTCAAAACTGTAACCTCGCGAACTTACGGTGTTCTCTCTCTCTCTCTCTCTCTCTCTCTCTCTCTCTATATATATATATATATATACACACACATACACACACACACACACACACACACACACACAGGATGGCGCAAAAGTCGCGCATCATAGGAATTTTCAGAGGTGACTATAATATATTATTTTTTTTCTTTTAGGTAGGGGATGGCTGCGAAATTAACAATAGACGAGAGGGTGAGCTTGGTTTTAATGTATGGAATACCAGGTACACTGATTCCAAGGCCTTTCGTGTATTCAAAAGTACACCTCGTCATTCCCTGACGAGGTGTACTTCTGAATACACGAAAGCCTTGGCATAATTTTTCTTTTTCCTTGTTGGTTTGCATCATTCATTCATTTCACGTCTTTAATTGTGAAATTCATCATATATATATATATATACATATATATACATATATACACACACACACTTTTTTTGCAATATTTTACCACGAATTCGTACCTAGGCAGAGTGGTACATATCTCGGCAAGACAGTAGGTGGGTGGTGTCACTGGGTTGGGGATGGTAGACTACGGGGGTGAGTAAGGTTCGTTTGCTGAAAGGCGGTAGGAGGGGTATGGCCTTAGATGCGATGAAGCAGATGGGAATGGGTGGGGTGAGGAAGAGGAAATTCGCTTCCGCTGAGAAGTGGGGGCCTTCGGCGAGTATGGATTGTAGACGCTCGGGTATGGAAATACTGGACAAGAGAGGGAAACACCTGCGACGAAGAGCGGACAGGTTCGGGAATTCGACCAGGTGTACGACGGTGATAGGAGTATGGCAGGTAGGGCAGAGTAGGGCTGGCGATTTAGACATAAGGTGACCATGTGTAATGTGTGTCCTAGGCGGAGACAGGACAAAATCATTTCTTTATGGCGAGACCGGTGGAATGAAGAGGCCCAGTATCCTAATTGCGGTTTGATCTTTTGGAGTTTGTTGTGTGTGGCCTGGTCCCATTGCCGTTGCCAGATGGAGCGGAAGTGGGAACGGAGAGTCGGGAAGAAGTCGGAGAAAGGGAAGGGCTAGGAGGAGGCCGGCGGTAAGCAGGCTGTCTTTGCCGTGCGGTCCACCTCCTCATTACCATTGATGCTGATATGTGCCGGGACTCAGCAGAAGGCGATTGTCTTGTGTCGGAAAGTTGTTAAAAAGTGGAAGGTTTGCTGGATTGTGCGGACGAGGGAGGGAGAGAAGTGTGCTTTGGTACTCTTAATAAATGACAAAGGAGCTGGCAGGGTGGGTGCGCACAATGTCGAGGGCCTTCATAATCGCGAAGAGTTCTGCTGAAAAAACTGAGGCCTCGTGGGGCAGGCTAACGCCTCGAGAAAACGGCTGGGTTAGTATCACCGCTGCGGCTGCCGTACCAACCTCCGTGGGAACCATCTGTATAAGTGGGGACAGTGTCCGGGTGTTGGGTTGCGTGTTCTCGGAAGAGTGACCTGTATACCGTAGCGATCGTGATAGTCTTTGGTAGGGCACATAGGTCCCTGCAAAACTTGATAGGGGTGAGGAGCCAGGGAGGGTGGATGCTGTATGAAATGGGGATAACTGAGGGGGCGGGCATGTTGGAAAGGTCCAGGGAAGAGCGGACCGCTTCAGTGAAATGCAAGCTCCGTCCTTGGGGTGGGAGTTCAGAAATCGCCGCGCATAGAAGCGAAGAGGGTAGTCTTTGTGCACTGAGGTATGTCCTCATGAGGAGCAAACCCCGTCAGAGGGAGAGAGGGAGGTAATTGCATTCCGCTTGGAGGCTGGAGGCTGGGTAAGAGCGGAAGGCACCGGTGGCGAGGCGGAAGCCCCTATTCAGTACCGGGTTCAAGATACGGAGGCAGGTGTTGAAAGCTGAACCGTATATGACACTGCTATAGTCCAGCTTCGACTGCACCATGGAAGTGTAAATGCGAAGGAGAGAGCGTCGGTCTGCGCCCCACGTGATGTGGAAGAAGTGATCTAGAAGGGCGAGGGGACGTTGGAGGGATTACTTCAGGTGTTTAAGATGGGGAACCCAGTTGAGCCGTTGGTCCAGAATTATGCCCAGAAATTGCGTGGAGGGTACCACCTCAAGGGAATTGCCGTATAACCAGTGGTGGGATTCAAAAATTTTAAGAACCGGTTCGCCCTCCCCTCCCCTTCTTCTCCCCCTTCCATGTCAGAAATGAAAACTAAAAAAATGTTTTTATCGAAATGCGTATGGTATAAAGAAAAATCATTCACGGACTGAAAGGGTTAAGGACCGGTTCGGCGAACTCGGGAAATTTTAGGAACCGGTTCGCACGAACCGGTGCGAACCGGCTGAATGCCACCACTGCGTATAACGTAACAGAGGGGACGGGAAGGGTTGCGGGTCTTCTTCTGCTGAAGAGCATACACTTGGTCTTGGGGGTGGAGAGGCGGAACCCCACCGACGTTGCCCACCTTTCCATCCGATAGATGGCAAGCTGAATTTGCCGTTGGACGACAGACGGCTCCCGCTCCGCGAAGTAGATCGCGAGGTCATCCGCGTAGATGGAAGAACGGATGGTGGGTGGAAGGCATTTTGAGACTGTTCATTACTATGGAAAAGCATAAAACACTGAGGATGCTTCCCTGTGGGACCCCCATCTTCCTGCACGAAGATGTCTGAGAGGACTGGGCCCACCCGAACTTTAAAGGTTCCGAAGGAGAGGAAACCCCTGATGAAGGTCGGCAGGGCTCCGACGAGACCCAGATTTTGGAGTTGACTGAGTAATAGTGAATATTATTTTCCGACGGAAGGCCTTCTGTATGTCAAAAAAATTGATAGGACGAACTGTCCACTGTCGAAGGCATTCTGTATATCTCGGCTGAGGAGCAGGAGGGGATCAGTAGTGGAGCGGAATTGTCTGAAACTGGACTGGGTAGCCGTGAAGGAATCATTATTTTCAAGAAGGAAGGATAGTCGTGTAGCGACCAATTTTTCTAAGATTTTGCAGGCACAACAAGTTAGGGCGATAGGTCTGTAGCTTGTGGGATCGAGGGAATCTTTACCAGGTTTGGGGATTGGGATTACATGGGCCTCCCTCCACCGGGTGGGGAAGGTGCCCTCTATCCATATGTCGTTGTACAGGTCTAGTAGGAAAATTTGTATGATAGGGTGGATGTGCTGGATCATGCTGTACGGGATACCGTGCGGGCCGAGGTAAGGGGATCATCGAGAGCCCAGTGCCATCTGTAGTTCACGCATGGTGAGCAACCTACTGTAGGTGCTGTCTAGGGACGGTGAAGAGGAACTCTTGTTAGGGGCGGGTACGAGAGAACTGTCCGCGGAGGAAGAAACGGCGGCGAAGGTAGAAGCTAGGTGGTTTGCCACCGATTTGGGCTCGTATAGAAGTCCGTCGTTAGTCCGGAGGACCGGGGGTCGGGAGGGGACATGTCGCCTCTCGACACCCCGTACCTTCTTCCAGATGGTAGCCGAAGGTATGGTGGTGGTGACGTCGGACACAAAGGCACGCCAAGAAGCTCGGCGCGCTTTCTTCATCGTACGGCGGGCGATGGATGTGGAGTCGTGTACGGTAAAAGCGTCGAGTAGCCTTCTTCTTGGCGCGTATGGCCTCCGTGCACTCTGGGGTCCACCAAGGTACCCGTCGGGTGCGTGGATAGGCGGAGGATCGTGGGACGTTAGTGCACGCATCCGCTACTCGTCGGAGGATGGGAAGTGGGCAGTCGTAAGGGTTGTAGATGTATTGTCGTGGAAGCAGGACCAGTTAGCTTTGGCAATAATCCATTTTTCCGGTACCCGAACGGTCTGGTCGGGTCAATTTAGCGTGAGTTGAACCGGGAAATGGTCACTACCATAGTCCTCTTGAAGGACTTGCCATGTAAAATCTAGGAGGACATCGGTCGAGACGAATGCTAGGTGTATATACAGGATGGAGTGCAGCTGGTGGCATGGTAGAATGTGGGAGAGTCATCATTGAGGCACTCGAATGAGAGCTCGGTCATGATAGTAATCAGGGTCGGGGCCATATAGGTGGAGAGTGTGTCTCCCCACAAGGGGTGGCGACTATTGAAATCGCCCAGGAATAGAAAGGGCCTGGGGGAGTTGTTTTACCACCTCCACCATCGCGGAGAGTTGAGTGTGGGGAGGGAGGTATATCGGGCAGACGGTGTACTGTCTATCCATGGAAAGCCGGGTAGCAATCACCTGTAACGGGGATTGGATATAGAGATTGTGGAAGGGGACTGCGTGGTGTACGAGAATGGCAGCCCCCCCCTTCGAGTGCAGGTATGAGACGGGGGGGGGGGTGATATAGGAATATCCAGTTGGGCAGGGCATGGGCCTGGCCCCCAGGATTAGCTCCTGGAGACAGACACACACCTGAGGGGAAGAGACAATCAAGGAATTAAGTCCTTCTTAGTTCGCAAATATTCCTCTGCAGTACCAGTGTGCTATTGTTGTTTTCGGGGGGTCCATTACTCGATGATAGGGGATGGGTAAAGGTGTAGGTGCTAGGGGGTTGGGGTGTGAAGGGAGATATGGGGTTCGCGAAGGCGAAGGATGGGTCAGGGGCATGGCTAGCTATCTGCCGTTCACCAGAGAAGGAATCGGTCGGCCAGTCGACCTCCGCGGAGATTGCGGGGTCGATTCGGCTGAGCGGGACCGGAGACGTGGATTATGGCAGCTAGGGGAACGTCGTGGGCTCAGAGGGTGAGGGGTTTCTTGGTGGGCTTTTGTGTTCGGGCCAGGAGGGGGAATTTTATTTTTCATAGTGGCAGCTCCCCGCCTGTTTGGGGTCTCACGGCGGACCCTGGGTGGCGATAGGGGGTATCAGAAGGATCAGGCAGGTGGGAGAGAGGACGCGCTCATGGTGGCTGACAAGGAAGAGTCTGGGGCTGTTGGGGGGGACAGGTACTGTGGGGGTGGAAGGAGATGAACCAGTGTTCTCGTGGAGGGGTGGAAAAAAAATGGCACCAGGAGGCAAGGGCAGATCCATAAGACGCATGGGCGCGGCTGAGCTCACCTTGGCCACACCATGTAGTTGTGCCAGTGCCGCATCCACTGGATCCTCGGAGGAGAGGATGTTGTCCAGATTGGATCTCGTCGTGGGAAACAGGTCATGTAACTCAGCTACTATTGTCAGAGTCTGTGGAGGTAGATTGGAGGGACTTCCGCGATGGGTGATATGGTCCTCGTAGACGAAGTGTGGGTGTAAGGATCCGAGCCGTCTTCTTAGATCTGGTGGAAGAGGGAGAGGCTTGTTGAAAGGCCGGAGAGTCTGGCGACTCGCTCCGGCGTCTCTGCCTCGTCGGCTTACCCCGGGCGTTAGGTTCGGGTGTGTACAGAGTGCTGGGATGGCAGGGCTCGAGGTGGACGGGGCCTGGGAGTCGTGGTCCCAGATTCCTGGGGAATCTTTAGCAAGTGAGGTGCGTGAATAGGAGGGATGGTGGTGGGACAGGAAGTCGTCGGATCCAGCGAGGACTCCCTTTGGGAGGGATGGGAAGCAGTGGTCGAAGGGTGTTTGAGCACCAGACCAGCCGAGTGGACAGAGCCGAGGGCACTGGCGTAAGATACCCCCGGCCTCACCTCTCGACTCCGCACCCTGTCTCGCGCCTCTCGGAGGCTAAGGAAGTCCGCTACCTGCAGGCCTCGGACCTCCTTCTCGAACTTGAAGAAAAGGCATTCGCGGGATGAAGAGGGGTGTGCGCCTTCGCAACTGGAGCATTTGGGTGTGTTGGGGTACTTGCCTGGGTGAGCGATTTCTCCGCAACGAACACCCAGTTGGTGCGTTGTCGGCAAACTGAACTGACGTGTCCGACCTTGTTGCATTTAAAGCAACGGGTCGGGTCTGGGATGTATGGGCGGACAGTGAACTCGCACGGTGCGGTCACCCATACCCCATAAAATACGGTAGGGAGGGACTAAGGTATTGAAGGTAAGAAGTAGGCGCGGGGTGGGGGGGGGCCCCCCTGTCGGGTTGTGAAGCGATGGATCTTGGTGGCACCCTGGGGTGTGAGGTCCTCCAGGATCTCGTTCATTGTGATCGATAATAGGCGGGTGGCGTAAATAGTGCCCTGACTCTGGTTCAGGCGAGGGTGTTGGGAGACGGACACCGAACATCTAAGGACCTCAGTGAGGGAGAGTAGGGCTTTCGTCTCTGCGGCTGAGCGTGATTTAATGAGGAGGGAGCCATCCCTCTGTGGTCACACATCATATCGGCTGGAGTTGCTGCGGGCTCGGATCGCCTGAAACGTCCGTTCAGAGTTGGTCGGAAGGGACCCAGAGGTAGGCCGGATCACTAGGAATTTGTGAATAAAAGGGAAGGGAAGAGATAGGGAGGAAGGGATAGGGAGGCTGTAGAATCGAAGTGGACTGGGATATCCAACGGTCGATAGGATGGACGTGAATACCGACTTCCCCGTCCGCCGTGGGGCTCTCTCCGTGGGGAAGCGAGCCGACGGCGGATGAGGGGAACATACGGGGAGAGCAAGAAGCCGGGTTCTGGAGGCAAGTCTTGGGTGGAACTTGACTTGCCCGAAGGCGGCTGAGGTGGGCTGGGGCGAGATCCCTGCTCCAGAGGTGTTTGTCGAAGGGCATGTTAAATATACAGGCTGGGGGTCGGTAACGGAAGAGGAGAGTGCAAGTTTTCCGCTACCAGAGGAGGGGCGACCTCCTCAAGACGTGGTCTTCCAGTGGTAGAGGACTCGGGGGCCTGGTTGCCCACCACCCGAGTTCTAGGACAAGAAGTAATAGTTTCCATATGTTATTAATGTTGTAGAACACGGACCCAGGGGACGCGAGAAACTGCCTACCGGTGAGAAAGGGGGGCCGAGCGCAGATCGCAGGGGGCGGAGTACCTCGTTCTCAGGGGACACACCGTCGGTTTAAAAACTCGGGGCCCCGTGATGCAAAAGTTTGCCCCCAAACAACGCAAAGACCCCAGCTCCTCAATCCCACCGGCCCGGACACCCAACCATCCAACACAGTGACGCCCTAAGGGCCTCACCTCCGGAGGACAGCACTGAAGACCCATATGGGAGCCAAAGACTTTAGTGGGTCTTTGCCTGGTCTCCCCAGTAGCCTGCCGGGCATGGGTGACCCTTCCGGGGGCTAAGCCCCCGCCGACGTAGCCCGTTGGGTCAACACGGGAGCCCACCCACCACGGCAAGGGGTTGCCTATAATAACCAGTTTTCAAGATTTACAACCTCACTTTCATTAAGATTCGCTCCTTTAAGTTCAGAATGACAAAAGTGAGAGCTTACGAACAAAGTATGTTTTTAAATCTATTTAGTTTACCGGAGTTCAGTAAAAGTGCAAAAGAGATATTTAGTTTTAATCTAACTTTCTAAAAAATTCTATAAAAAATAAAGAAATTAAAAAGTTCCCGTTGTCGGATCTCACACAAAAAAGAAAAACCGGTTTCCGCAGTTAAAAATAAAACAGAATTAGACATATTTATTTAGAAAACGTTAAATAGCTAAAATTGGTATATAAGAAAGTTTAAAATCTTTCTTTATTTTGCCAAATTGCATCACTGTAAAAAATAACGCATTATTGTCGACCTTGGCTAGCGTTCGTTGCTTGGTTTTCCTTTAAGTGAAGTGAAGACAATGACGTTGGGAGTTCGATGATGTTGGCAATAATAATAATACAGGATTTTGAGCAATGGGCCGCATTTGTTGGCCTGAGCGCTGTGCTAGTTTTTGTTCCTCCTGACTGATTGAAAATTTTGCTTCTGAAAAAGTTTACACAAAGCATTTTTTCAAATGCATTTTTTTAATGCAGGAAGGTTGGGCCAAGGGCGAAAGCCCGGAACCCACACCTCCACCACCACTCCCCTAAGAGGAAGAGGAGAGCCAAAATCAAAGTCCAGGGTTTTCGAGATGCCTGGATATTCTGCGTTTGAAAGATTGGGGGTCATAGACAGGAGGAAAGATGAACTGAGGAGATTGTTCCAGAGTTGACTGGTTGAGTAGATGAAAGATTGAAAATACCGATAAACCCTTGCGTTAGACAGTTGGACAGGAAAGAAATGAGAACTGGAATGTGTCGAAAGTGTGGTACTAAATGTTAAAAAAAATTTCCTCATATACATGGTGTTTATAAAGTCCCTATCTACTTCAGTGAAAACGTAACAAAAAGGGTAAAATTCAATAACAGTGTAATAGAAGCCATGCATTTAATGAATACTTAAGCATATAATTCTACATGAGCACCATCAGTATTTCTACAGAGTTCGAATCTGTCAGCAGCATTGAGGAACACATTTTGGAGCATGACAGGGGTAATTTTTTAACTGCTGTTATGATACGAGCATGTAAATGTCCCAGCTTCATTCACATGGCATTTTAAACACCGTCGTCTTTCAACAAGATGGGGCACTTTGTCATTAAGCAAATATTGTTCTGGAGTACCTAAATGAACCATTTCCAAATTGGTGGATTGGACGTGGAGGCAACAGGCCCTGGGCGGCTCGATCTCCTGACCTAACGCCCTTGGATTTCTTTGCATGGGGCTTTATCAAATCAACGTCTATCAAACGAGGGTTACAGATCTGCAAGATTTACGTGCTCGTATCGTAACAGCAGTTACAAAAATAACCCCTGTCATGCTCCAAAATGTGTTCCGCAATGCTGCTGACAGATTCGAACTCTGTAGAGATACTGATGGTGCTCAAGTAGAATTATATGCTGAAGTATTCATTAAATGCATGGCTTCTATTACATTGTTATTGAATTTTACCCTTTTTGTTACGTTTTCACTGAAGTAGATAGGGACTTTATAAACACCCTGTACACGTAAAGTAAGATTTTTTTTGCTTATCATTGTGCAACAGATATTTATGTACTTTTAGCTTTTTCGTCACGAAATGCAGGAAAAATATATTGTTTTTTGAACTGGAATATTCAAAGTTGCCCAATATAAACACCTGAAATATATAACGTAATTAGTTTCACTCTTTATTGGTAAGATTAAGTATTACAGTATTATTGCATTTATTACAATACAATAATTTTTAACAGAAAATACAGTTATTAATTGTAATATTAATATTTATTTTATTCCTGTTTAATTTTGTCCTTAAGCTTTAGGCTTAATTATGCAACGCTTTAAATTAAAAATTTTAAATCAGAAGATTATAACTTAAATTACGTCAGTCAGTAGTATGACCGCAAAATGTTAGAGTGCAGTGCAATTGCAAATGTTGATCAATGAGTGGCAGTGCCAACCCCCTCCACCTTTGTTGCAAGACTCCCACCCCCAGTGCCAACCCCAGGGTGCCAAAAAAAAGGGGGCAAGCTGGGGGGAGTCCACCTAACCTCTTTGTGGGAGAAGGTGGGACGGCCCCACCCCCCAAAGGGGTATACCTAACCTAAGAGAGAAAGGAGAAGGAGAGAGGAGTGTTCGCTTGGCTGCTGCTAAGGGCATATTGCGACTTCATCCCAGCGCTTGCTTTCTTATAAAGTCCTAATCCGCCAGTTGGCGTAGAAGCCAGTGCCTCCAAGCATTATCAGCCAGTTGGCACAGTGTATACATCATTTGGACAGCCAAGAAACGCACACAAACGCACGTACACTCCCGACTATCCGCCCATAAAATATTATATACACACACACACACACACACACACACACAGAACTATATGCGCCGGGTTCGAGACCAGACGCTAGGCTGCTTGGGGGCCGGGTTAAGCTGTAGGTCTAAGGTGGAGTGTAAACATCCTTCCACACAAATGGTTGGTGGATAAATGGAACCCAGGGTATCCTAGTGGTTAAGACGCTGGGCTGGTGGGTTCCCCGTTAAACTGTATTGCAAGACTCGGTCATGTTTGTCTGTTTATCTGGTTGTTTATTTTTTCTCTCTCTCTCATATATATATATATATATATGGCGGTTTATTTTTCAGAGGAACTAGCCACAAGATCTTAATGGAGGACTCTACCTTATTATAATTTATTTAGTAACCTCATTTATCCTTTTATTTAGGGTTTTTCTTGTTTTACTGCATCGAAAAAATTGTTCTCAGGACTCTTTCTCGTTTATAATAATATAACCTAACCTAGCATAGCCTAGTCGGGTATAATATAACCTAACATAACCTAAATGTGTATTTAATATATATACATACACACACACACATATATATATATATATATATATATATATATATATATATATATATATATATATATATATATGAGAGATGTAACTCTTTAATTAAAC
The DNA here is from genome assembly GCA_023014485.1 of Bathynomus jamesi. Taxonomy (NCBI): domain Eukaryota; kingdom Metazoa; phylum Arthropoda; class Malacostraca; order Isopoda; family Cirolanidae; genus Bathynomus; species Bathynomus jamesi. The sequence goes on along the minus strand of JAJOZX010000540.1, from coordinate 1,143,894 downwards.
TTTAATTTAATTTAACTTTAAATGAAAGATTCAGTATGAACTGATCATGTTAATTTCTCCTTAAATGACCGATGCGGAACTTGATCGTGTTATAGGAACTTTTCGCGACAACGTTGATGAAAGGCGAATAAATGATTTAGAGGCTTTACCGCACAGCCAACCCAGTGACATGAATACTGAGGTCGAAGTATTGGCTCACATCCGGTCCAACAACGACAGGTCATCGAGGAACTGATGTAAGTTTTTTTGTCTACTCACATTTTATCGTAAATGTTTCATTAGCGGGTATCCTCAATTATAGCCGAGTTTGCATTAGCACTGAGCTATGATTTCTGAATACAAATCGATTTCTCAAGAAGTGGACTTTAATTAAAAAAGAATCAGTATGAACGGTGCTTTCCTGTTAACGGGAATACCCAACCGCCCGCCACCAAAGTGTTTGTTATGTATTTTTGTTCTCGTCATTTTCGTTTAAACTAACGAAAATACCACAACTTAACCTAATCAATCATCAAGGGCGTACAGTTGACCTAACCGGGCATTCAACTGACCTAACCGGGCATTGAATTAACCTAACAGGTTAATATAACGGAAAATGCCCGGTTAGGTCAACTGAATACCCAGTTAGGTTAATTGAATGCCCGGTTAGGTCAACTGTACGCCTTTGATAATTGGTTAGGTTAAGTTGTGATATTTTCGTTAGTTTAAACGAAAATGACGAGAGCAAAAATACATCATAAACAGTTTGGTAGTCCCGATAATACGTAAGTACCGAATTTATTAATCATTTAAATGAAATTAGTTAATATGTAAGCGATAATCAGTTAGTAGGGGGCTAAAATGTCTTTGTCATCTAAAATCGCAGAAAAAACGTCGCTGCTTTCGGTACGTTGTCGCCACATGAATTCCGCAAGATACGAGTCCAGATGATGGCGGGCGGTTGGGTATTCCCGTTAACAGGAAAGCACCGTATGAACTAATCATGTTAATTTCTCCTTAAAGGACCGATGCGGAACTTGATCGTGTTATAGAAAATTTTCGCGAAAGTTTTGATGAAAGGCGAATAAATGATTTGGAGGCTTTACCGCACAGCCAACCCTGTGACCTGAATACCGGGATCGAGGTATTGGCTCACATCAGGCCAGACGAATGTCAGGTCATCGAGGAACTAATGTAAGTTTTTTGTGGTTAAGAACAAAACACAATGTATTTTCATTTAATTTATTAAATGGTAAAAAGCATGTTTTAGTACAATTCGGCTTACAGAACTAGCGTCCATTAAATAAGACTAACATTAATGGAGACATTTTACAGTTACAATTGTATACACACACGTAAAACTTTACACAATATAGTTACGAATATAAATGCACACGTAAAACTTTACACAATATAGTTACAAATATATATACACACGTAAAACTTTACACAATATAGTTACAAATATATATATATATACACACGTAAAACTTTACGCAATACAACGAGTGCGTACAAATGGGAACCTTTTTTCATCTGTCTGCATACCGTTTTATCATTCATCTCAGTGTCGCACAAATCGAATAATTATAAAAAAATTATAAATCCCTTCCCACGTGACATGTGCAGGTGAAATCAAAGGCAATACATGTCACAAGTATTGCTAAAATATTCTTGGAAGCAGTAAGGATTCCAGACAATTTCAGGGATATGTATCTATTCGATAAATTGTACAACCACCCGGTCACTCCAGGGCTGAGTGCCGAGTGAATCAAAATAGTACATTCTTTCCCTATTTTTAAAATAGATTGCAAACCAATGAATTCCCACATTACCAACAATGTCGGTGTTCACGATAAGGCTTCATTCTTCGCAAACACACCGATAAATTTGGAGCGTGTGATTCGGTCAATTTTCATTACTCTCTGGAGTGTATTTATGTCCATTTTAAAAGTCTCTGACAACGTTCCGGAAGCGGTCAATTTCTATTAGAGCTTGTGATTCGAGGAACACGAGTACACTAATAGGCGCGTCTATAGGGTTGGCGAATTCAAACCTGACTGAGATGTTCCCACTTTGTTGTGGACTTAAATGTGGGTTTACGCCAGCAGACAAGTCAGGAGTAATATTAAATGAGTAAAGGTTAAATTCTTCGACAAATTCTTTCTGCGTTACGCCAAACCCAAGCTCGTCACAGGCACCGGCAATATGGGCCAGATTACTATAAGCTCTCGCGCAGAACGGGAACACAGCGTTTGACGAATAGTCCGTAACCATAGTCCTCCCTAATGCAACGCCATTTATGTAGAGAGTTATATTTTTAAGGCCGAAATTTTCGAATTTAAAGGCACTCTTTTTATATTTTCCATTCGTCGATGCGTGATCCTGCATTCGAATTAATATCCTTTTAGGTAGAACTCCAAGGGCCACGTTTTCTAGCTGCTTCGAAGCCAACCCGGCGGGCACTGTATATAGCTTGATCTGTACTCTGCTAATTCGGTATTTTACTGTTGCGTGTATTAAATTTTTTTCAATTTCTACATATTTCGGGAAACTTAATTTCACTCGCCGCACACGTAAATATGTTTCCATGATGTGAATCACAACGGGTTTTGTGCCCTCTTCTTGATCAGGTCCCAGATTTATGCAGATCTCAGGACTTGTGCGGTTGAGTTTTAGTTTCATGTCGTCGCCGTTCATAAGCAGTTTCTCCTAGAACATGAAGTCTGTATGAAGATGCCCAAAACATTCGTATATCTTTTTTTCAGAATTTTTAAATTTATCCTTTATACTACCATCTTTAGTCTGATAATAGCCCTCGGCAGTTAAAAAGGTGTCCTTCGCTTCTTTTGAAAAGTTGAGGACATTTTCCAGATAGGCTCGTAGGTGATAATAACCCGTTCCTGCCGAGATGTTAACGTGATTTAAATACACCTCACACTGGCTGAATATGGAGTGTAGAAAGTTGGTCTCAGGGTATGCAGAGTAACTATCATCACGGTCTGTTCCATCTGAATGGGCTATACGCAGTTTAGCATATATATGCATGCAGCTCGGATCAAAAAAGTAAGTGCCTGAGCTGAGTATCACGAATTCTATAGGGGCACTCGGTGAACAAATTGTGTTTAATGGGTTAATTTAATAAAGTCGCTGTGCTCAATAGAAACCTGTGTTGGGGGCATATCAAAGAGAGACAGTTCCGATTTACAAAATTGTGAGCTACACGGATGGATGAAACGCGCCATGACAAGTCAGAAATAGTACTACCTCTCTAGACAAGTAGTAATCAGCCTATGATTCGTGAGGGCAGTGGCCTCAGCTTATATCAGTTAAAAAAATAATCAGCCATAGGTTTCATTCGCTTAGAACACTTCTTTTTTAATGTCCTTTTACGTTTAGCACTACGTCCGGGTAACCCCTTCTTCCGGACAGCCCTCTTTCTACCACCACATATTTTTCTCTACATCTTTGATGATTTCGTCCCGTGTAAGTTTTAAATGTTTTTTTAGAGCTTCTTTAGGTTTAGTTCCACCCATTATGTCTTCTACCGCGTTAAAACCTGATTGTAACGCCTTCCTCCCGAGGTATCTAGCCCCCCCCTCTTCAACAGTGGGACAGCGGTGTGTAGTATGGTTGAAAAAATGGATCCAAGCCCACTCCCACGCTGATATCTCACCCCTCGATAGACTGTGAAAGGCCTTCGGTTCATTATAACTGAAAGCGACGAAAATGTAGCTTCACTGTTAAGCTCCCATCACCGAATGGGAAATTTTTTCCCTCAATAGTTCTTATATATATCGAGATATTGGTTAATAGATTAGTCGCAACATTCACATAATGGGGCTTGTCATATGTAATGCTCAAACTCTTCCCTCTATGGATGGGGATGTGTGCAATGCGTAGCAGGCGCGCCTGGGTGTCCCCAACAAATTGATGCTCTACGATATTGCTGTAAATATAGCAAATGTCTGGGGATAGGCAGCTTTCACCCAATTTCTCCACCTTCAGCTGATACATTAAGCTGGACAAGTCATGATGTGCCTCGTGAAAGGTATCACTATGGAGAGCTGCACTATATCGACCCTCGGCCACAATTGTGAACAGCTCTTTGTCTTTAATATTTCTACTAAGCGTTGATTTTAACTTCAACGTGCGTGCAGGCGTGTCTATGCTTACGACTTCAAAAAGTAAATCGTTTGTCAGGTACGATTTTTCAAGAATCTTGTTTAACCCCATCACAATGTCCGTGGCTGTGTCTTAATGCCCGATTCCTAGTGTTACATTTGTACTATAGTACTGTACCTCACCGAACAGGACTGATCGCATAGTGTTGTTTAAGGTTATGCCTAATTTTTCACACTCATCGATTCTTCTAAGGATCAGAGATATGATTTGCTCATTTTCAAGAGTTAAAAATTTGCTGGCTAGCTGGAATTCACAAACACCAACTTCGTACGAATCACGTTCCAACTCAATGGGCCCATGGAGTTCTGTTACAAAGTTGGCCAGGGTGTTGTTAGGATGTACAGACAGAGAAGAAGAGGACGGGAGTGTGACAAGGCGCCATGTTGCATACTATTTAAGCTTCATTATTGCAGCAGCTTTTTTTATAGGTGTTGAAGCTTTCTGGGTAACCTAGCCATTTCACCAGGTACATTTTTCTCTTTCCTGAACCTTAGCTGCCTAAAATTTTTTCAATTTTAAACACACTTTTTCCTAAATTAAATGTCACTTTCTGCAACTCTCGCGGTAAAAGCCTCCAGCGATTTCTTCCCCATTCAAATCTTCAACGTAATACATCATTATCTCGCCTTTAGGCCTCATAGCACTAACTCTAAAATCTCACGTGTCCATCCTTGCTCAAATCTCTTCGCGAATTTATTTCCCGAAAGTGATAGCCTTATATAATCATTGATTTTGAAATGTGTAGAGTGTGGTGGCGGTGCTCCATCTCTTCTCACCTCTGTGCGCGTACCTCTTTCTAAAACTTCATTAGGTGTTGTGCCAATCGTACGCTGGTGTGAACGGATGTAGGACGAGGCCAATGATCCCAGAATGTTTATTTATCTGTATGTGTGTTTATGTGTTAAATAGCGATGCATGCGTTCCTTTATGGTACGTTGAACTTTTTCAGCTAAAGAGGCCTTATGTATAGAACTGCTAGTGTAGTAACTGATATTAAACTTTGTCAACATGTTCTGAAAAGCGCGGCCTATAAATTCTTTCCCCATATCCATACATAAATAGCCAGGAACCCTGTTTTCTTTCAACATCAACGTTTTGGTGGCTTTAACAACTGTTTCAGGCGATTTATTTTTCAGAGGAATTAGCCATAGATATCTAGAGAATACATCTATTATGAATAGGATGTAGCGGTAGCCGTTGTTATACATTGAATATCTTTGCATGTCTGTTAAATCCGCTTGCCAAATAGAGTCAATCGAAGCCGTTGTTATCTTGGGCGTTTTAAACCTTTTTCGCACCGGTTTATGAACTGTATAAGCATCCTGCCCCCGCTGAAACCTCTTAACATCTTTTTTCCCTACTCCATGATTGTAAACACCTCTGTACAGTCTATTAACGCCGCCATAGGAGGCGGGGTTAGAAATGTCATAATAGTGTTTTCTTAATATGTTAGCCATTTGCGTATTTTAGAGACACGTGGAAAAGGTTGGCCGTTTTTCTCTTCTTTCTCCTCTTCAGAGATGCTACTGTTGGGGGTGACGGTGTACTCAGTTGTGACACATGCGAGACTTGTTCCAAGTCTTTTAACCTATTCAGATTTCCTATCAATGTTTTGGGGACATTTATTTGTTGAAGTCTTGCTTCAGCATGCTTCCATCCTGTCGGTGAGGGCCTGTCCCACTTTCTCACCAGATCATGGACAACGTTGACGATATTGGATCCCTGTACCCTTGTTCCTTCAACAATGACCTCGCCTGTATCGGTCCACTGTATGATGGGGTCCTCATTCAATAGATCATAAAGACTTAAGCCTTTATTCCGCAATGTATGTGGAAGACTGCTTTTTAACACATGCTCGATGTGTTGCGTTGCGTTATTCTTTGACTGGTCATCTCTAACGTCGACCCGAAGTGCTATGTCGCCATGCTCAGCGTTGCTAGCGCTGTGCCTAATAACCACGGGGAGCTCTGTCGAATTCTTATAATCTTCGTACTCATGAACAAATTTCTGCAGAGCCTCTTGTTTAATAGGGCTAACAAATCGCTTTCCATTCTTTTAAGCCTACTTTTACGGGGTTCTAGAACCGTGTCTGGAATCTTTCAACTTTCATGAAGCATACACCTCGTGCGGAATCACTACCACTTTCTTCATTATACTGGGTGATCCAGATAAATGGGACCCATAAAAAAAGCCAAATATTCTTAATATTTAATTCCTTTCATAAAAACTATATATCATGCGAAAGAGTAGAGTTAGAAGTTTATTACGAAATATTTATTTTTTAAAAATGACTCCTTTCAAATGTGCTCCATTAGTTGCCAAGCATTCCAGTGTTCTCGCTTGTAAGTTCTGCATCACTTTTGCAAGAGTGTGCGGTGGTATGGCCTGTATCTCATTTGTGATGGCGGCCTTCAATTCTTGCAAGGTCGTTGGGTTATTTCTGTAGATCCTACTCTTTAAATATCCCCAGAGATAATAATCTAAGGGAGAAAAATCCGGAGACCTTGCGGGCCATTCAACGTCTCCAAATCTTGAGATTAACTCGCCTGGAAACGTTTGACGCAAAACTGCCATGCAGTTCCTCGTGGTATGGCAGGTAGCTCCGTCTTGTTGGAACCAGTGGTTTTCTAGACAAAGATCTCTTAATTTAGGAATAAGGAAATCGGTCAACATTTTTTCGTAGCGATCACCATTTACAGTGACCGTGTTTCCGTGGAATCCTCGAAAAAGTACGGCCCTATGATCTGAGATGCAGTAAGACCACACCAAACAGTTACACGCTGACTATGCTACGGGACTTCGGTAATATTCAATGGATTTTCTGTTGCCCAGAAACGACAATTTTGTTTGTTTACAGTTCCATTCAAGTGAAAATGGGCTTCGTCTGACATAATCAAAGTTGCTAGAAAATTGGTGGTGTCATTTACCTTCTGTTGGATCCATTGACAGAATTGTCGTCTTCGTGCGAAATCTCCATCGTTTAGTTGTTGCACTGTTTGAATTTTATATGGAAAGAGCATTAAATTTTGCTTGAATATACGGTGTGTTGTTCCATATCCAACTCCTAACAGCTGAGAAGCACGTCTGATGCTTATGTTAGGATTATCCTGTACAATTTCATGAGTTCTGTTAATGATCTCGTCTATCCTTGCTGTGCGCACTCTTCCAGTTGGTTTTCTTTTTCCAATGCTACCAGTTAGGGAAAAATTTCTGACACACCGACGGATTACTTTCTTAGAAGGTGATTTTGACATCTGAAAATTTGTCTTGAAAGATCTTTGAGCTGAAACTACACTTCTTCCATGCTCATAATATTGCTCAGTTATGAAACGCAGCTGTTCCACAGTCCATGCAGTCATCTTGAAGGGTTAGTTTTAACTAACACTTTTATTTTGTTTCGTATCTTATCTTGTCTTGTATTGTCAAAACCTATACAATCCTTTACAAACTTTTAACTATCCTCTTTCGAATGATGCGTATGATTTTATAAAAGGACTTATACTTTAAGAGTTACAGGGGTTTCTTTTGGGTCCCATTCCTCTGGATCACCCTTTATTAATCTAGTCAGTAAAGGCCCCAAAACTGAAAATAAGATGGGGAGGAATGATCTTCCTCTTTGTACAATAATTCACTTTTTCTTCCCCACATTTTGACTTTTACGAGCGAGCACACGTATTATGTTCTTGTAACGACGTAAGCGAGCCTTCTGAGGGGGTTTCATTGGCAATTTACATTTTATAACCTGAAGACAGATTTCACAGATGCATTTTAAAAAGTCAGAGTCGATATTTTAGACAAACATCTGTTGCAATGCCCGGGGCAATCGTTTATAGAGTTTTATTAACTCATGATATTTCTTAAACCTATTTGTCACTCTGGAATATACACCGTTTTAGGATCGTTTGGGAGTATATTCGTTCTTAGAAGCACCCTAAACGTGTTTCGCGGGTGAAGGTCACAAAGCAAATACTCATAACGCTGAGTTGTGGCTTCTTTATAAACCTCCAAAAACTCCTTACGCTGATTCGGGAAAATTTGATTGGCTAATACCCCAATTTGTTTCACATCTCTACTTTGCGCGAATAAGACTAGATATTGTGTATTTAATGACACATCGCGCATGTATCTATTTTTTAAAAATAGATTCTGATTGATGAAGTTTACGCTTATGTTAAGATGGTGGGAAAATACTGTAAATGTCTCGGCAAACGTTTTACCCATTTCCAACATGAGATCGTCAATTACAGTGACTGTATGCTCATCTCCCTTTAACGAATTAACGTCATATATACCTCTGTGGAAAAAATATCATCTTGGTACTTGTTGAACACTGATAGATACGTCACATAGCACCATATTACTTTATGCACAAATTTTGAGAACATCTCTCCCTTATCTTTAATGATTTTAAGCATAAACACAGTTTTACCATATCTTGTAGGGCCAGATATAATACATGTGGATGGACTTGTGAACCTGAATTTTTCTACAGACTCCATCTCTGACACGTCACAACCCTAAATGGGTCATTTACAAAATATAACAAAATTTAAGTGCTGCTCCTTATATTCTTGTTTTTCTTCTTCCACGACGATGTACAGCGCCCCACCATCGATATTGCAGAGGACCCCGATGACGCGTAGCTACAGACTCCACCTCCGCTGACGAGACCTCACTAGCGATACCTGTAGCATGCGGCAATTCAAAGCGGATGCATGATGAAGAACCCTCCACGTCAGGTATAAAGCGTCCCAGGATTGTGCCGGTTGCAAGAACCCCAGTAATAGAGCCCCAACCCTCTACGTCTTACGACACAACCCCCACAATAGTACCTTCCTCAAGTATACCCCCTTATTCCTGTTCAATTCCGGGTACTTCCTCCGCAGCAGCAACAGCTTCTCGTGCTTTGGAGGAAGGTATAACATTCGAGTTGGTGCGCACCTCTACCCCCACCCCTGCACTGACTAGAAATTCGTACATGGTCAGGGTTGACCCTGGATCCATGTATAGCAACGGCGTTAGACTGCGACGCGTAGTTGAACGTATTGTGGGGTTTGCCCTTCAGAACCGCGACGAACGTGAAGTCCGGACGAGGTTGTCCTTCAGGTTCGGGTCAGATGACGGGGATGTAGATGATTTTTGGGTAGTAATACCGTTCAGACGCTTGGCCGCTGTAGACATAGAATATATCTTGGGCCGTATAATGCAGGCCTCTCAAAGTAGTACAGCCTTCAATATGGACAACTTCATGGTAGATATTGACAGAGTATTCCGGGTTGCGGGTCATAGTGCCACACCTTATACTCTTAATTTCAATTCTCGGTTATTTACAGAAAGCATTTAAACGTCGATCGTGGTTGCGGCTTTATAGCAATAGTCTTAGCTCATATGTTCACTGTACTAAATACAATCGTATAATATCTGGCTGCCTACGGTTGTGCAGCGTGCCCGTAAACTGGCTTCAGATTGTAAGCTTGAGTTTGAGTGTAATATGGGTCCTGAAGAGCTGAGAAGGGTCGAGCAGGAAATGAATGTTCGTATAGTTGTATTTGGAATGGATGATCGTCGTAGGACGTGTATGTTTTTAAAAGCTGTGTAGAGATCGTACAAGACCTCTACTTATTTTAGGATTGTCAGGAACATCGTATCTCCCCATCCGTAATATAAGGACTCTCTACGCTAGTTATGATAAAAGTCGAAAATATGGAAGGCATCATGATTTGTGTAAGGGATGTCTCGAGTTTGCGGATGATATAGTGAAACATTGTAAAGAGTGCTACATGGTATGTGAGCAGTGTAAAAGCCCCAAATGTGAAAGTCGTGTAGTTGAAGCTGAGAAGAGGGAATGTAATGTGTGTAGACGTACATTTTTCAATAATAAATGCCTTGAGCTCCATAAATGAATTGGCACTTGCGGGAAAATTACAATCTGTGAATGTGGCATGTTTCATGTGATGGGTAATTGGGGTAAGTTTGTGCATAAATGCGATGAAATTCACTGTTCTATATGTCATGAAAAATATAAGGCGGATGGAGTGAAGCATGTATGTTATATGAAAGATGCTAAGCCTAAAAATAACCCTTGTATAACCGTGTACTACGATATAGAAACATACACGAACGCTAAAACCAAAGAGGTTATTCCACATTTACTCGTAAGTAAGACTATCTGTGATGTTTGCATGGATGTCGAGTGTGATGAGTGTCACAAATGTGGTAAACGGACAAATGTTTTTAAAACGATTGCACACGACAGCCCTGTGAAACTCTTTCTATCCTATATTGTCAAGTTAGCGGACAAGTTCAAAAAAATGACTGTGTATTCTTGCTCATAACAGAGCAAAATTTGACACACAGTTCCTTTATAAAATGTTGTTTGAACACGAGTCATTGGAGATATTTACAGGCGAACCCTTGAAAAGAGGCAACAAACTAATACAAATGCAGATAAGAGGTAATGTTCAGTTTAAAGACACCCTGCTGTTCACACCTTGTAAATTAGCCAAGCTACTCAAGGTCATGGACGTAGCCGCTGAAGTTTCAAAAGGGTATTTCCCTTACACATTCCTCACTATCGAAACTTTAAACTACGTAGGATTGCCTCCCCCCAAAACATTACTTTAATTACACCAACATGAGTGATAGTGAGCGTGAAGATTTTGACCGCTATTACAACAGTTTTAATGAAACTATTCCATACAATATAGCTGATGAATGTGAGCGTTATTGCGTGAATGATGTGCGCGTGCTTAGAGTATGTTTCCAGGCCTTTAGAATGATGTACATAGCCCATTTCAAATGCGATCCGCTACAAGTCTCAATCACGATCGCCTCATTATGTTTTACGGTGTTCAAGAATAGCTTCATGCCTAAAGACACCTTAGCCGTCATTCACAGAAACAATCCCCCCAGTTATGGGTGCAAGGCTATTTACTGGCTCATACACCTACAGCAACAGACCGGGGTATACATAAAACACGCCCGCAACACGGGGGAAGTACCCATTAAGGTCAATGGTCGTGTTTTTTGGGTTGATGGTCTAAGTGAGGATCCAACCACTGGTGAGAAGACTGTGTACTTCTTTAACGGCTGCTGGTGGCATGGATGGCCACGCCCTGAGTGTGCCGTCACAGGGGACCTCCATGGAAGATCCCCCGCCGACAGCCTCGCATAGACCCGGAACCGCAATCAACTTATAGGATCCCAGTTCACTCAGAAGATCGTGTGGGAGCATGAGTATGATGCACGGATGGAATCAGATGGCCAATACGGTGAAGAAATAAGGGCCATCAAACGTTCAATGGTGTTGGACCCCCTCAAATGCGGTGACAGCTTGTTTGGAGGGCGTACAAACCCATTCAAACTACACTTTCCGCCTACGGAGGGCGTGAAACTCTACTACTACGACTTCTGTTCTTTATATCCCTACGTGATGAAGAACAATCCGTATCCCGTCGGTGCGCCTGAAAAATGGTGGGTCCCACCATGCCAACCATCGAGTTGTTCTCAGCTAACTTGAATGAGCGCTACTTTGGACTCTCTTTCGTAGACGTGCTCCCCCCTCGCGATTTATGGATGCCGATCTTACCCGTCGTTATAGATCACAAGGTCATGTTTCCTCTGTGCGTGAAGTGCGCTGAGGAGAACAACGGTGACTGTAACCATACAACCAACCAGCGTAAGATCAGAGGTGTATATACAATAGGGCGGCTCGTTTTAACACTTTTTTCGATATTTGATTGGGGGTAGTGCGGAAAAGTTGCGATTTGGAGAGAAAATAAAGTGTGTAAAATTTTTTCGATCTACGTCAATACCTTCCGGTGGCGGCGAGTCCTTAAAAATCGAAAAATAGGCCTAACGGGGTAGATTGGAAAATGGTTTTAAAGACTTACAAAATAAACAATAAAAATTTCAGCACAATCTGTTAATAACTTCCGGTGGCGTCTTAGCCGTTAAAATATCCAAAATATTGATTTAAAGCAAGTTTTAACAAGATGTTATACAAATGTTAATTCCGGTATATTTCTGTGCAAACAACCCTGAGAACACTATTATAGGCTTGAATAAATTAATAGCAGTCATTGAACAATGAACCTTATATAAAAATTATATAAAATTATATAAAAATTTTATGTGTTTTTAGGCCTATTTTTCGATTTTTAAGGACTCGCCGCCACCGGAAGGTATTGACGTAGATCAAAAAAATTTTACACACTTTATTTTCTCTCCAAATCGCAACTTTTCCGCACTACCCCCAATCAAATATCGAAAAAAGTGTAAAAACGAGCCGCCCTAATATACAAGCCTTGAGATGGACCTAGCCGTTCGCCATGACTGCAGAATATTGAAGATACATGAGGTGTGCAGGTTTCAGAAGCTACCTAACCTTTCACGTCAAATATAAACGCTTTTTTGAAGGATAAAGTAGAAGCTTCGGAATATTCACGAGTTGATACCGAAGATGAAAAATCGGCTTATATTCAGCGTTACCGTGTCCATGAAGGTATACAGCTTGACCGTTCCCAAATTGTTATCCTGGCAAGCGCTTTAGTGCAAAGTTGTATCTAAACAGTCTTTGGGGGAAATTTGCACAGAATACTGGCAAAGGGAACGTTCATTTCGCACAAAGTTATAGCGCAATTTGGGATTATACCAACGCTCCCGATAAAGAGGTTATGGAGATTGTGAGTGTAGGTAATACTTACATAATAAAGTACATCACCGAACTGGCGATAGATATCTCATGGGTAAGAAACATACCTTTAGCCAGCTTCACAACGGCCTACGCCCGCATCAAGCTTTGGGGACTACTGCACTCTCTTGGACGGAGGGTGCTGTACGCTGACACAGATAGCGTAATATTCACAGCGATGGAGGGTAAATACATGCCTGCTATTGGGGAATTCCTCGGAGAGTTAACTGACGAGATCAAGGTGCATATGCTGACTCATTTGTATCAACAGGGCTAAAAACCTATGGGGTACGGGTGAGGGTGGGGGAGGGTATGAAATATATCGTGAAGGCTAAGGGTATCACGCTTAACCATGCGAACCAACGAATCGTTAACTTTGACTCATTGAAGGATCTAGCGTGCTTGGAAGATGAGGGCGTCCAGCTACCCTGACTGTAGGGACCCACAATTTTCGGGCGCAGAAACTGGGGTGTGTGAAGGAACTTAGGGGCACGAAAGTATGCCTTAACACCTATAGGAAACGTTACCAGGTGCCTGGTACCTATGTTACCGTACCCTTTGGATACCTTAATCCTTCATTGTATTTATATATATATATCCCCGCAAGGGGGTTCTAAGCTCGTGCTCTTGAGTGCTTTTTGTGCTCGTTTGTACGTGCTCGTCCCTGGAGGTTTCACGTGCGCCCTCCCGGCCCTAGCACCCAAGGATGATGGGGCTCAACCCTACAATCCTTGTCATCCTTGGTCTTTTTCCACTTCGACTGTCCCCTCCACCCTTTCTTTTTCCTCTGTCTTTCCTCTCACTTTTTCTTTGTTTTTCCGCCGAGATATGCCCTTTTAAATAGAGGCGAATCGGTTCTTCCCGAACATAAAAAAATATATATATATATATATGTGTGTGTGTGTGTGTGTGTTGTTAACGATATGTTTATTTATTACGTATATTTGCTTCAATTAAGGTTTCATTTTCTCCTTTGCATGCGTGCGTGTGTACATCCCTAAGCTCCGCCCACTGTAAGAGCGGTCACGTGACTCCTGCTACTACCTAAACATATTTCTATCCCTGCGTGCTCAGTTGGCCTCTACAAAACCTTCAGCTCAGACGTGTATTTTCTCACGTAGACGAAAAATAGTGATGGCTAATTTTGATATTGCGTGTTCGACGTTTATGAAGTGGTATTCGGTAATGTCGGAAGATGTAGTGGATACTGAAAGACTGCCTACCCCCTTTCCTTCGAGACTTTTAAGGATACATTGAATAGCGCGAGGGAACAAGATGTTCAAATACTCTATGGATATTCTGGCGAGAGTATTGCCGGATTTCGCAGCACAAACGATGTGATGGACTACGTTGTAGGGCTAAACTGTATAAAAGCCTACATATACCGTGAGGTGAAAGAAACAACGTGCAGAAGAGAAGCAGTGGGTATGGATAATGTCGGAATGGGACGTTTTGGCGCCGACGTTCTGGCGCCGACGTTTTGGCGCCGCCGTTTGGGCGCCACCGTTTGGGCGCCGTTTGACGATTGGTTAGGTTAAGTTGTGATATTTTTGTTAGTTTTAACGAAAATATCATGACTGAACCTAACCAATCGTCAATGGGGCAGATAATGGAAAAGTACCCATATTATATATACACCTTATAATACACTGACTCTTTTGCTCGCACCGCCAAAAAAGTAACGAAGGGTCGCGCTTGCTACATTTATCAAACACATACAAATATCCATTATGTGAAAACTTCTGTTTCCCTTTCTTACTTGATATATTTTCAGACATTTATGCTATTAAGGGCAACAACACAACTTATCTGAAAATACAGACAGCACTTCAGGTTAATAACCAAGTATTACTACTTAATACTTAATACTAATTAACGGCGGCGCCAAACCGGCTCCGCGCCCAAAGGGTGGCGCCAAAACGGCGGCGCCAAAACGTCCAGCGCCAAAATGTCGGCGCCAAAACGTCCTAGATGGGGATAATGTGTCTTGTTGATGAGTGGTGTGACAGGCGGTAGTATGTCATGCTGCATCACACTGAGTACGCGTACCCTGCGGCGGAGAAGGTAAACCTTGTCATCATGGACTCGCTAAGGTACTTTTACAATACATTCATATATATCATGACGAGGTTGATGAGTGGTGTGACAGGCGGTATTATGTCATGCTGCATCACACTGAGTACGCGTACCCTGCGGCGGAGAAGGTAAACCTTGTCATCATGGACTCGCTAAGGTACTTTTACACTACATTCATATATATCATGACGAGGTTCGCAGTGAGAATGTGGCTAAAGGGCCTGTGTGAGTTTTTGATAGAATTTAGAGACGAGTATCGATTGTTAAACACAAAGGAAAAAATACGGTAATATGTTTCTCTCATATAGTGCACCAGTTTTTTAATAAAATGTGTTTAGTTCGTGAAATTCCCCCACTAAGCGAAAATGTCTGGAGCGTATTCTGGGGAGCGGGAGCGATAAAACATTAAAACCGATATTGCTTCATGTATCGGAAAATTTCTCAAAACACCTAACCAGTATAATGGGATACAAGTATTCACGTCGGAACAGCGCCGTACACGTTTCATCAGCTTATGGTGTGACTCGCTCCTTCCGTCGAGCCGATCTGCCCACCCGTGGCTCATAGTCATCTCAGAGCTTGAACCGACTGGACGTGCACTCCTCGAATACGAGGGAACTTCCTTTGAGAAGCATTCTCAATGCCTCTTACGAGGCATAACGAAGTCATTGCGTGTGTTCAGGCGTGAAACCGGTACCATCAACTATGTACTTGAAACGATTTGCAGGCAAGCAAACAAACTTAATGTTATTTATTTAAGTGTTGAGGAGATGAATAGTCTTCTTCATAGTTGAGAAGTGGGATGAGGACCTTTATAAAATACCTGCAGGTGTAGGTACAAGAAGAGAACAGATAAGTGATGCCCCCTTATATACACCGTTTTTTGTACGTTGTGTATAAATAACGATCAGCCATGCATTGATATACGACTGATGTGGAAGAATGCATCTGATAATAACGTTCTTGTCCCTATGCGAAACCGATTCATCCTCGACAGAATGTTTGAAATCGTCGGAATCCGCAAGCTGAAGCCTATATTAGACGCTCGTGTTACGTATATGATTTATTTTGACACGGTTCTTAAATACGCATACACCGCTCTGCTCGACGGATTTATCGAATGTAGGAATGAACAAGGCGAGAATGGTCTAGAGCTGGATGCTTAATTAAAAGGTTTAGACTCTTCGAAGTATCCCGAACTTTGGTACAAAGGACTTGAGCGGTACAGGGCAGAGCTCGCCTACACTGTTCACCCTGAAGAATTGTACCTCTATATAATGAGTAGCTGTCGTTACGACTTGGAAGATTATTTCAATTGCCGCTATGCAGTGTGACGAAGTGTTCACGATTGAAAAGCTCGGGACGGTAAGAAAAAACCCTCCATTGGAAAGAAGTGTTTATAAACTTGTATTTAATAACGACCTGATGGCTAACGATGCCCTCTTTGTGCGTGCTTTTGATTGTATTCTAACTGTGTTTAAAGATAACTTACCAACCGAATGTAAAGTGGGCACAAAAATAGTATTGAACGATATGAAGGCCATTTACATCGAGTATAGGCGCCCGCACACCTTGAGCGGTGAAATAATGTTAAGCCGTATTTACCGCGTAGTGCAAAGCAATAATGATGTGACTGTAGACTCGATTATGTGCGAGGTTAGTATTTTGATGTATATTTATTTTCACTATATTTAATTATTTAATATAATTGTGTGTGTATATATATATATATTTTTTCCTGTACTAATATGTTGATGATTATACTCCATCGTTTTGTATATTATTATTTTTTTATTATATATATTCCTCGTTCGTATTTCTTATATTATTATTATTATTAATTTTTATTGCATATATTCCATCGTTTGATTGTATATTTATTTTCTATATATTTCGTGAAATTGATTCCAATAATTCGTCTAAATAAAGAGAATGATGTAATGGTGTTTTATATATATATATATATATATATACACAGTATGTATATATATATATATTATATATATATATATATATATATATATATATTAATATATACATATACATATATATACATATATATATATATATATATATATATATATATATATATATATATATACACAGTGGTCGAATTGTAAAATTTTAACATGAGGAATGGTGGTGAGGGTGGGTAGGGTAGGGGGGTTCGGGAGCATGGTCCCCGTGAAAATTTAAAAAATGTAACTGCATAATGCTACATTCTGGTGACTTTTCAGGGAAAGATATTCAGCAAAATCATCAGTTTAATGAAACGTTTTTTCTAGTGATTTCCATATTTTTCATGAAAGCAAATTAGAACACCTGAGTTGGAACTTATATTTTGAAATACCGTGATAAAATCCATTTTGATCACAATCAACCCCCCTGTTCCCTTCCCTTAATCACAACACATTATATGACCACAGAATATTTATTTTAAACCAGTTAAATCACATAAAAACTTATAAATATTAGTCTTCCAATAAATCAAAACACGCGATACGGAGATGTTTTAGTTTACTTTCTGTGCTTTAGTCAGAATTAGGTTGTTGTTAAAGCGTATTTTATTTAGATAACAAGGGGGATGGTCATTTAATTTTAAGTTAACAAAGGGGATGGTTATTTGATTTTGAATTAACAAGGGGGATGCCATCCCCCCTCAACTCGAGTGCTGTATATATATTGTTACATATGGGAAATTGATAAAGAAATTGATTACTTAATCAAAGGTTAATTTAGCTCATAAATTTAGGGAAAAAGACATGAATTCAATTGTTCATTTAATTCTGAATAAGTTCCGATAAAAATACCATATACAGGTTACCCAAAAACTAGGAAAATAATAAATGTAAAAATTGCATTTAAACCAAAAACATAGCTATGAGAATTTGACTGTTTGAGCAGACGTTCAAAAAATGAAACGCCGAACCGAAATTATACTTTTGTATAAAACGTGGAAATGCCGTTAGAATTAGAATGTTACATGAATAACAAGTTTAATGGTATGTTAAAATTACACCTTCTGAAAGGTTAACAATTCTTAAAAATAGGATGAATCAATTAAAGAGAATCTTATTAGGGTAAGTAAATCTTACGCCTGGCAGCGCGTGAATACAGTACGCAGTATGCGGAGTTAAGGAATAACTTATCGTATACAAATTAAATCGGATTGACATAGTAAACGAGAATGGAAGTTACATCAAATTACTCTTTACCTATTGCCGAATAACGTACCATAAAATTATGTTAGTTAAAAGATTGGATTAATGTTTTTATTAAGATATAAAATTCGAGGCGAAACGCGGCAAAGAAAGAAGTACCCTAATTGGGAGGAATTAGTACATCTCGAGGCTTGTTAAACGAGTGTCTTACACAACATTTGTGTTTAAAATTCCTAAGATCAAATACGAAGTGGTTCACCCAAAAAATTAAACGAAGTGAGAGTAAATCCTTCTGAAATTTAACTTAAATGTGTACATAAGAAATGGTGTGCGGCTAAAAAGATAAAAATGAAATTGTTCTCCTAAGTTGAATAAGCTCAAATAAGTCTTCCCTAGAAGAGTATAGAAAATGGAACTAACGCGAATAACTCTTAAAGCGAATGATTGGCGAAAGTAATTCAAACACAACATCCTTTCGTTTAAAGCAGGGGTGGGGAACCTTTTTTCATTGGAAGGCCGCATTTCATTTAACCAAGACCCTATTAGGCCGCATGCTGAGAATTTAACATATACAGTACAACAAAATGTCATATTTTAGTCTACAATCTACATATTTATTAATTTTAAATCAAACTTGATAATACGTGAGGGCTTTTATAATAAATAAAAAATTCAGCAAGTGCACATTTATTTTTGTGGGGAATAATTAACAATATAACTAATATTAAGTGAAAAATGATATTAAGTGAAATGATGTTAATATTAAGTGAAAAAGTGATAAACCATTTAATGACTTTTTTGTGACTGCTTATTGCGGGACAGGAGTCGTACATTTGGTTCCAATATCGTTGACCGTAGTTTTAGTTGGTCCTCCAGGTGAATATTCGTCATCTGAGATCTTAAGCGCGTTTTGATTTGAGTCACATATGAAAACGTTGATTCACAACAGTAGGTTGTGCCGAAAGAAGGCAACATTCGACGAGCATGTTGGCGCAGACGTGGGTATTCAACGCCATTTTTCCATATTTCAACAGGATCCTTCTTAGTATCAAATAGAGACTTAAGGATATTATCTTCTAATAGCTCAATCAACTCCATCTGTAAATCTTCAGGTGCTTTGGAGACGCCAACCAGGTGTGGTTGGAAAGCTAGTTTCAGTGTGAAGTCATGTTTCTCAAAATCTTCAAATTTTTCATCGTATTCTTCAATCAGGGAGTCTAGGACAGCTGTGTATTCTTTCACATCGCATTCCCTTAATGATTTGCTTGTATCTTCTTCATCAATTACCTTTGCCAGTTCAGGGAAGTGTTCAGCTGAAAGTTCCGATCGGGTAAGGATAGTTTTGAAAAAGCGCAGCTTCCTCCGAAAAGCCTGGATTTTTTGCCACATTTCATATATGGATTTAGTTTTACCTTGCAAAGAAATATTCAGGTAATTTTGCTTGACATTACGTCACACAAAAATGCAGCATTTCTGCAGAAATCCTTTTTTGACAATTCACATGGTTCATTGAGTTCCTTAGAAAATCTTGTGATTTGTTTTCGCAAAGACAAAAGTTTTTCAAAGACTTGCCCTTGTGACAACCAGCGCACTTTAGAATTATACGGAAGATCCACACTTGAATGTTTCATCATCAAGCATAAGCATATTGCGAAACTGGCGATGTCGTGATGCATTTGCTCTAATGTAGTTCACAATACGTATAACTTTACTTAATATGTCACTTAAAACAGTAGATTTGGCACAGAGATTCTGTTGATGCAAAATACAGTGAAAGGAAATCAAGCTATCTGGATTTGGCAGTTCTTTTTGTAGTAGCGCAACAAATCCTGCACATTTTCCTCTCATGGAAGGTGCACCATCTGTGCATACACTTACTAAATTACATAAATTCAGTTTCGCTTCACGGTATTTTTCTTTGAAGAGAGACAAGACGTCAATTCCACGTGTCTTCCCCGTAAGAGTACCCAGAGCCAGTAACTCCTCGTAGCATTGAAAATCTGCAGTTATAACACGAATAAAAAGTGACACTTGCGCTGAGTCAGTAATATCAGTGGACTCATCCAAGGTAATCGAATAATAAGTATTTTCGCTTTGGCATATTGTATGAAGTTGTTCAGTTGCATTGAGGGCTAATTCATGTTGCCGATCAGTTATGGTCCTTCTTAAAAGAGGTAGTTGTTTGTATTTGTTAACCTTGTCTGAATCTAAAGGGGCTACAACTTCAACAATGCATTCTTTTATGATTTCCACATCACTATATGGCTTACCTCTTTTTCCAAGTATATATGCTACTTTATAAGTTGCTTCAGTGATTTCAGTCCCTAGGCCTGACATCGTTTTAAATACTTGCTGTTGTTGCTGCTTTTGAAGTTTCATCTTCGTAAGTGCAAACTTTCGGGGTTCTTTTTCCAATATAGCATACTTGTGGTTCTTATGAGTTGCATAATGCTTATATGCATTGTGTTTCTTCACTGTTGCAATTATGGCGTTGCAGAGCAAACACATCATTTTATCTTTCTCAACAACTATGAAATACTGCAATTCCCATTCTTCATGGAATATTCTGTTCTCTTCCTTTAATTTTCTTTTCACAGTTTTTGACATGATTGGGGTACCATAAGATTTTTAAATAAAAATGGTACACGAATTGATCAAAGATTTACAGTTTTAAAGGAAACAAGCGTACGTGTCACTAACGGAGAATCGTCAGTAACTGTCATCCAGTCAGCCAGTCGAGTTGATCGTTGATAGGTAAGGGCGTAAGCCGTAAGGCAACTCTGCCAGTTTTAACTGGCAACGTTGCCATATTTCCTATTGTTCAAGCCATAAAGAAGGCTTGTATGTGTAAGAAGCAGTGAAGCTGAAACCATGATCTAATGAAATAGCCTAAAGCCCTAAAGGGGTATCAGTTGCTGTCCATTATCGTACGGTATGAATTCTGAATGTCAAATAGGCAGAAGGCCGCAACTAGTACCCCAAAAGGCCGCAGGTTCCCCACCCCTGGTTTAAAGGTTCTCAGTATCTGCCCAGTTACTCTCTTTGCTCTGTTTACTGCTATCTTATTTTGTGTTTCAAATTTCGCATCATCAGTCATTACAACCCCTAATTCTTTTGCTTTAGAATTTCTCTGAATTTCCTGTCCATTTGGGGTATAATATTCCATGGATTTTATGTCTTCTCTTTTTCCGTACCGTAACAGCTGAAATTTCTCATTGTTAAACTTCATAGTGTTGTCTTCCGTCCACTTGTAGATTTTGTTCATGTTTGTTTGTAGAGATCCTATATCTCCTGGGTTTCCTATTTTTCTACTGATCTTTGTGTCATCGGCAAAGGATGTTACTGTGCTGTCTCTGGTAACGTCCTCATCTATGTCAGTTAGCATGATTATGAAGAGCAGTGGAGCTAATACTGTTCCTTGTGGTACTGAGCTGAGGACCTCTGATTCTGATGAAGATGCTCCTTGTACTGTAACGACTTTCCGCCGCTCACTAAGGAAATTATATATCCATTTTCCTACATTTCTTGTTATTCCCATATACTTCAGTTTACGTATTATGATTCCATGGTCAAACTTGTGGAACGCTTTGGCAAAGTCTGTGTATATTACATCATAGTTTACGTTACTTTCCAGTGCATCAATAATGTTGTTGTAGTGTTCCATTCGTTGTGATAGGCATGATCTGCCTGACCGAAACCCATGTTGGTTACCATTTAATTTTTTCTGAGTTTCCAAAAAGTCATAGATTTTCTGTCTAACTGTTGTTTCAAGTATCACAGGCCTGCGATGGTTTTGTTGTCCGAAATATTTTATCATTTGTATAGTAATTTTTGCACGCTAATTCCGAAAAAAATATTAATTTTTCGCCATCACGTACAGATTTTTCACAAACTGTCATATTTCATATTACATATGTAAGTAATTTTCATTAAAATTGACTCAATTAAATTTTGATTAAAAACTACTGCCTATAAATTCTTCCAGATCAGAACTGACGTCATAGCGTTTAAAGGTTTAAAGCGTTTAAAGGTTCTCAGTATCTGCCCAGTTACTCTCTTTGCTCTGTTTACTGCTATCTTATTTTGTGTTTCAAATTTCGCATCATCAGTCATTACAACCCCTAATTCTTTTGCTTTAGAATTTCTCTGAATTTCCTGTCCATTTGGGGTATAATATTCCATGGATTTTATGTCTTCTCTTTTTCCGTACCGTAACAGCTGAAATTTCTCATTGTTAAACTTCATAGTGTTGTCTTCCGTCCACTTGTAGATTTTGTTCATGTTTGTTTGTAGAGATCCTATATCTCCTGGGTTTCCTATTTTTCTACTGATCTTTGTGTCATCGGCAAAGGATGTTACTGTGCTGTCTCTGGTAACGTCCTCATCTATGTCAGTTAGCATGATTATGAAGAGCAGTGGAGCTAATACTGTTCCTTGTGGTACTGAGCTGAGGACCTCTGATTCTGATGAAGATGCTCCTTGTACTGTAACGACTTTCCGCCGCTCACTAAGGAAATTATATATCCATTTTCCTACATTTCTTGTTATTCCCATATACTTCAGTTTACGTATTATGATTCCATGGTCAAACTTGTGGAACGCTTTGGCAAAGTCTGTGTATATTACATCATAGTTTACGTTACTTTCCAGTGCATCAATAATGTTGTTGTAGTGTTCCATTCGTTGTGATAGGCATGATCTGCCTGACCGAAACCCATGTTGGTTACCATTTAATTTTTTCTGAGTTTCCAAAAAGTCATAGATTTTCTGTCTAACTGTTGTTTCAAGTATCACAGGCCTGCGATGGTTTTGTTGTCCGAAATATTTTATCACTTGTATAGTAATTTTTGCACGCTAATTCCGAAAAAAATATTAATTTTTCGCCATCACGTACAGATTTTTCACAAACTGTCATATTTCATATTACATATGTAAGTAATTTTCATTAAAATTGACTCAATTAAATTTTGATTAAAAACTACTGCCTATAAATTCTTCCAGATCAGAACTGACGTCATAGCGTCTTCTAGAACATTCAAGAAACGCACCGGTAGTATATATGTGATTGACAAGCCACGAGATGAGTCAGTCTGTCTAGTGCGTGCGAGGTTATAGTTCTTTATTATTCAAAGGTGCGCGGTGACTATATTTCTCGTTTGAAATTTGTTTATTTGTCGCTATGGCAACCAGAGGGTGTGTAAATAGCCCAAACATTTTCTATTATATAGGGTGTACATAAAGTCAGGATCTATTTTTGTGAAGCACTTGGAAATTACATGGAATTCAATCATAAAATGATAAAGTGGTAACATTTATTAAATAATTAAGAGTAAGATTCGACGTGACGCCCATCAGTATCCCTGCACAGCTCAAATCGTTCCGCAGCATTTCTAAACACATTCTGGAGCATTTGCGGGATTATGTTATCTGCAGCAGTTCGTATACGTGTACGTAAGTTTTCAAGACTCGTAATCTTCGTCTGATAGACGTGCGATTTGATAAAGCCCCATGCAAAGAAATCTAAAGGGGTTAAATCTGGTGATCTCGCTGGCCAAGATCTGTTGCTTCCGCGTCCGATCCAGCGATTTGGAAAACGTCCATTTAGATAATCCTGAACAATTTTGGCATAGTGACAAGGAGCACCATCATGTTGATAGACGACGGGGATAGGATTGTTAGTACCGTCGTCTATCAACATGATGGTGGGCCTTGTCACTATGCCAAAATTGTTCAGGATTATCTAAATGGACGTTTTCCAAATCGCTGGATCGGACGCGGAAGCAAAGGACCTTGGCCAGCGAGATCACCAGATTTAACCCCTTTAGATTTCTTTGCATGGGGCTTTATCAAATCGCACGTCTATCAGACGAAGATTACGAGTCTTGAAAACTTACGTACACGTATACGAACTGCTGCAGATAACATAACCCCGCAAATGCTCCAGAATGTGTTTAGAAATGCTGCGGAACGATTTGAGCTGTGCAGGGATACTGATGGGCGTCACGTCGAATCCTACTCTTAATTATTTAATAAATGTTACCACTTTATCATTTTATGATTGAATTCCATATAATTTCCAAGTGCTTCACAAAAATAGATCCTGACTTTATGTACACCCTGTATTTGTGGAAAATTTACTGTGAAAAAACAAAGACGAGATATTACAGACTTCGTCAAGAAAGCATACTATGCGTACTTCGGAATGAAACTTGGGGATCAAGACAAATCATGGGCTTCACATAAAGTTTGCAGTGTTTGTGTTGAACAACTTAGACTTTGGTGTAAAGGTAAAATGGATTCTTTACCTTTTGGGATTCTAATGGTCTGGCGTGAGCCTAGAAATCCCAGCAATGACTGCTATTTTTGTTTATGTAACGTGGAAGGCTACAATACTAAAAATAAAAAGGAAATTTTTTATCCAAACTTTCAGTCTGCTATAAGACCTGTTGCTCATGGACCTGGTATACCAGTACCTACTAAACCAAATACTTTTGATATAACTTTATCTGATTCGGTGTCTGATGACGTTGGAAAAGATGATGTTGATTGTTTTCAAACCGAAACATCTGGTGAACCCAATTGTTTACACAAAGTGAACTTAATGATTTGGTAAGAGATTTGTGTCTCCCGAAGGATTCTTTAGAGATTTTGGGATCCAGACTTCGTGCAAAGAACATGCTTTCAACCGGGACGTCATTTTACTAGTGCAGAAATCGAGAAAAAGAATTCATCCAATATTTTTCTCAAGAAAATTTAATGGTATATTGCAACAATGTTTCGGAACTAATACTTAAGCTAGGCGCCCAAATGAGTGGACTTTTCATTGATTCCTCCAAAAGAAGTCTACAGTAAAAGCGTCCTCCTTCACATCGGTAACTTGTATGCATCCGTTCCTGTCGCTCATTCGGTTGACTTGAAAGAAACGTACGAAAATCTTGAGCTTCTTCTAGCTAAGGTTAAATACAAAGAACACGGTTGGCTACTTTGTGAAGACTTAAAAGTGATTTGTATGTTGTTAGGTCAACAACCAAGTTATACGAAGTTTCCATATTGTTTGTGTGAATGGGATAGCCGAGCGAGAACTCAGCACTAGATAAAAAAGAAATGGCCACGCAGAGTCAACCTGACACCTGGTTCTACAAACATTCAACATGAAAGTTTGGTTGACACGAAGAAAGCCCTTTTACCCCCGCTTCACATAAAATTGGGCTTGATGAAGCAATTTGTTAAGACCTTGGACGAAGATGGAGATTGTTTTAAGTATCTGTGCGGCAAATTCCCAACTTTTTCGGGAGCAAAATTGAAAGAAGGAATTTTCGTTGGTCCCCAGATTAGAAAACTGACTTTGGATGGACACTTTGAAAGAACAATGAACAATCTTGTAAAAGAAGTGTCGGGATTGCTTTTAACGATGTTATCAGCAAATTTTTGGGGAACAATAAGGACCCAAATTACCAAAACATTGTGAACAACATGCTAAATAAGTTCAAAGTTGGGTTGGGTTGGGTTGTAATATGAGTTTAAAATTACATTTCTTACATTCACACTTGGATTACTTCCCTGAGAATCTCAGAGCACTCAACGAAGAACAAGGAGAACGGTTTCACCAAGACCTCAAAGAAATGGAGAAGAGATACCAGGGAAGGTGGGACATCAGCATGATGGCTGATTACTGCTGGATGTTGAAACGGGATACTCCAGAATTATTACATAAAGACTTATTAGTCGCATACATTCGAGACTAAAAGGCATAGATCTCACAAGAAAACTCAGGACAAATGAAGATGAATATGTAATTGACGTTAACAGTCTTCTTTATTTTTAAAGTTGTTTGCATTTGTAATTAGTATAACAAAGCGAAATAGGTACCTAATGTAAATTGAAATAAATAATATTTACTTATGCTGTTGTTTTTTTCCCTTCTAGTTTGCAGAAAATTCTTACGTGATAGAAAAAAATGAACACCTTATTCGAAATCAGCATAGTTGAATTATATAAAATCAGTTATTAGTGAGAAAACAACTCTTACAAAGTTCTCATTCGCAGGCCTGTGATATTTTAGTGAGATGAGATGTAAGCGACACTGGCATATATATATATATATATATATATATATATATATATATATGCAAAAATGCTAGCACCAGAATTCGAATCCAGCACCTCTTCAGTAGAAGGTGAAGGCGCTGACCATTGTGCTTTCGGCAACATAAATGCAATTAGTACAACCTGGTTGTACTGGCATGTATTGGCATTCACGGAAGAAATGATTCACCGATGAAGTGATGACTTTTTTAGCCCAGGAGCACGGGCACTAGGGTGCGTTAATTTTAGTAAACTCAACAATTCAAAAAACTACTAGTGTCCAAATGATGCATTTCTATGTGCTAAATCGAAATATGGCTTTAAAATCCAGATTTGACCACTCCGAGCTACTTATATTTGAAGTTTACGAAACATCAGCAAATTTTAAAAGTACTTTTTTTTTTTGTATATAACTACATTTTACATACATTACATACAATTAAAGACATTTTGATTGTATTTCAATATTAAAACTTAGAAAGTTAGATAGGTTTGCGAATAAAAACCCACTCTAATAGACAGAGTTTATTTCCACGACAGTTTCGACGCCCACTGGCATCCTCCTCGGGTGGATACAGAAACACAAATGAAACAAAACAAGAGGGAAAAACAGTTCAGGGATCGACCGTTAAGAAATTCGCACCTAGGTTGGATTCCATTCTCTCGAGACAGGAGGGGCATTTTCAGTCATTAAATAATCTTGTTCCCTCTATTAAATTTAAATATGAATGGGAGAGCGACAAACAATTACCTTTTCTAGATGTTTTGGTCATTAACGAAAGCGGAAAGCCCAATTTCACGGTCTATAGAAAACCTACTCATTGTAATTCGTACATTCATTATTTTTCATATCATGATGAAGGGGTTAAAAGCTCAATTATTTCTTCCATGTTTCTAAGAGCACTCAGGATTTGTAGCCCACATTTGCTGGATCCGGAAAATTCAAAGATTTGGAACATTTTTAAGGATTTAAAATATCCTGAGTGGTTTATCGGAAAGGCGTATTTTAAAGCCAGAAATCTTTTTATGCCCCTCGGGAACCTTCAGTTAACCAAAAACAATATGTGAGTTTGCCTTACATTGCCGGCTTAGAAAGAGTAAAACCGTTGACGAAAGAATTTAAGTTTGCTTTGGCGTTCAAATATTCGTCTACCGTGAAAGTAAATTGGTTAGGAATAACGTTGCAAAAGAGGAACAAGCCTGTGTCTACAGCATTCCCTGTAAAAGTTGTGATTTAGTATACGTGGGAGAAACTGGAAGAAATATTGAAACCCGTATCAAAGAACACAAATATGCCTTCAGAAGTTGTAATACTAATAATGCCATTTTTTATCACGCTAGCCAAAATAATCATGCTATAGATTGGGAATCAGTAAGGTACTTTATAAATGTAATAATTATGTCAAAAGAAAAATAATAGAATCTGTGTGTATAGAAAAAGTAGATAATTTTAATTTGTGCGAAGGTACTTATAAGTTAGACCCTTTAATGAGATTCTTGGTCAATAAATCCCTTACGGAGTCGTGGGAACGTGTTCGAACCTAAGTGTGAATTTCTTAAATGTCTCTGGATTGGAATGTTTCCTTACTCGCTTTTAGTAAATGTAATAATGGAAGTAATTAATGTGGAAATAAATATATGCAGTAATTATGTCAAAACATTAGGATCTGTATGTATAGAACAAGAAGATATTTTAATTTGTGGAAATGTAGTTATAAGCTGACCCTGTAATAAAATGCCCTTCTGGTTTCGGGAGAACGATATCTAACCTAGGTGCGAATTTCTCAATGGTCTCTGGATTATTTCCTAATCGCCTTTTTCATTCGTTTTTCGGTTTATAATTTCTGTATAATAAACAACAATGTAATAACCAATGTAATAATAAATTTATAATTTCTGTAATTAATAATTATGCAATATTAAATGTAATAAATTTAATTATAAATGTAATAATTATGTAAAAATAATAGAATCTGTATGTTTAGAACAGGAAGATAGTTTTAAAAATTTGTGCGAATGTACTTAATGAAAATGCCCCTCCTGTCTCGAGAGAATGGAATCCAACCTAGGTGCGAATTTCTTAACGGTCGATCCCTGAACTGTTTTTTCCCTCTTGTTTTGTTTCATTTGTGTTTCTGTATCCACCCGAGGAGGATGCCAGTGGGCGTCGAAACTGTCGTGGAAATAAAACTCTGTCTATAGAGTGGGTTTTTATTCTCATATTTTGACCTTCACGTAAAAAAAGTGAAGTTTTTTGCATTTATGATAGGTTTCTTGAACTTTGCCAAGGATGTCATATATAACTACATTTTACAATACATACAATTAAAGACATTTTGATTGTATTTCATTATTAAAACTTAGAAATATAGATATGTTTCTTGAACTTTGCCAAGGATGCCATGTCTGCCTTGCTCTTGTTCCTGGACATGAGCTCCCTACTGGCCACCTGGCCACTGATGTACGCCTCCCTCCTCTCTTGTGAGTAAACATGCTGTGCTGCTTCAGTTGTCATCCTTACGCACCTCTCTACTGGCTCTGTGTGTGTGTGAGGGCCATGCAGGAACTTCCATTGGTGTATCCAGAAACTCCTTGATTGCAGCAGTGGTGAGGGAGCAGGTCAGAGGAGGGTCAATCACGCCAGAGTTCCAGTCAATAAGCTCCGAGAGTTTGGTGGCATTTGGGTTGATGTCAGGAGTCTTCCTGGGTCTGACACTGCAGTCTCCTACCTGTGTGTCCTCATCTCCTTCACCTTTGATTTCCAGTAATTTAGGGTGTGTCAATTTTAGTAAAGTCAACAATTCAAAAACTACTAATGCTCAAATGATGTCATGTAATGCTCAAATGATGTCATATTATCTAGCAAACTTAGAAATATCTTTAGTGTTGTTTAAAAGAGCCATTTACCTACTTATATTTGACCAGGACGAAGGAGCTCGAAGACTTCATACCAGGCTTAGTCTGGTATGAAGTCTTCGTCCTCCTCTCTCCTCCCTGCCTCCTCCACTCATGCATTCACAATCAAAACTCCATCATTTGTGACTATGTGAAACTTAGAAACCATACTGCACACCAAAAATAACAAAAGTTGACCACACATATCAATGGCACATTGATATACGATGCTACATTCATATTTAGGTTATATTTCAAACCTTTATGGTCAAATATAAGTAGGTAAATGGCTTTTTTAAACACTAAAGATATTTCTAAGTTTGCTAGATAATATGACATCATTTGAGCATTAGTAGTTTTTGAATTGTTGACACAAAAATCTCGGAAAAAATTCCGTTCGCATTCACCTCTGAAACTCACTCTCAACTTTGACCTGACCTTACTCGATGACCTTACATGACCTTGACCTTAAATTTTTACTGAAGGTGTACCAAGTTTCAAAATTCGAAGTTTAAGCATTTTTATTTTATCGGAGAAAAAGTGCCGGGAGGGGGGGGGAATTGACCCCCAGGCAGAGCGAGGGTTAAAAATGGGCCAACAGAAGTGTGCAACGGGAAATATTTCATGGGAACATCCTTTAATCTGCTCTATAGACCCTAAGAGTTCAGAAAAATATAGTGGTGGGGGATCCTGGGGTGTGTGCACGAGGGTGCCCGTTCGGGTGTGTCAATTTTAGTAAAGTCAACAATTCAAAAAACTACTAGTGACCAAATGATGCATTTTTATGTGCTAAATCGAAATATGGCTTTAAAATCCAGATTTGACCACTCCTAGCTACTTATATTTGAAGTTAAGTTTACGAAAAATCAGCCAAGCAGGCAAGAGTTTTGTAAACCCTGTTACCACCGATAATAAAGGAAAGTTGTACAACATAGCATCAGGAGCCCCAGTCCCTGAAGATGTGGAAGCAGATCTCATGGAAGCAGAAAAAGTAGGTGAAAAAGCCAGAAATGAGTTCATAGAGCAAAGACTTGAATAAAAATGAGAACTTTTTTGATTGTATAAAAAGATCAAAATTGAAAATATTTAGCTCAATAAAGACTGTAAAAGTGACAGCGACGCAAAACAAAGTCCTTGAATTCAAACAGCAAAGCAGTATAGTGACGAAACTACTGGTAAAGTCACAAGAACTAAATGTAAAGATTATGACATATTGCTTGACTCCTGTGGCATATTCCATTGGTGCAGTTGGTCGCTATCTTGCAAAAACTGACAAATCAAACGGCTTTTCATATTTATCGAAAGAAATTGATGATGAAATGATACCTACTGGTGGTAGTCTTTTGGCTCTAGAAAGCTCTTGAAAGAATAAGGAGAGGAGTAGGAGAGAAACTGATTGTGAAGGGACCAAACACAAGAAAACCAAAAGACTGAAAATTATTCTTGTGCAATAAAGACAACAAGAAACAGTTGCTCAATTGATTTTTGAAATATGGTCAAGTGAAGAATTTGCAAGGAAGATGGAAGGAGGAAAGAATAATTATTCTTGTCAAAGATGTATGAATACATCAGGTACGGAAAACATGATACATGAGCTGAAGCCGAATTCAGAAGAGACTGATTCAAGAGTGATTTTAAACTGCAAGTATGCTGTCAAGCAAGGATATAGCTGTATTAGAGTAAAGAGTCCTGATAGTAACATTTTTTGGATACTGTTGCATCACGCAAGAGGGATCAGCTGTACAATACTATTTGATACAGACCATGGAAACAGCAAAAGACTTCTCAACATTACAAAACTTGCTAACCAATATTCAGCACCATTGTGTGAAGCACTTTTAGGACTACATGCTTACGCACGTTGTGACACATTGAGTGCCTTCAGAGGTAAAGGCAAAGCGAAACCCTTGAAACTGTTACTGAAATCGCCTGCATTTAGTGACACCTTACAAAAGTTAGGCAACAGCTGGGAAGTTTCTGCGGAGTTGGTAATAAGACTGGAGAAGTTCACTTGTGCAATGTATGGCAAGCAGAACTTTCAGAAAGTTGATGAACTGAGACACTTTAATCTAAAGTCTAAATGTGATAGTGATAGCTTTTCAAAGATAAACGCAAACACTGTTGATTTTGCCAAAATACCATCTGCTCAGTCTTGTTTAGTAGAACATATTCGTCGGGCCAACTACCAAACGAGAATTTGGAAGGGTGCTGATATTGCCATATCTGAGGTACCCAAACCTTATGATGGACATGACTGGTCAGAGAATGGAGAACCTCTTTGATGTGAAGTGGACAAGATTTTACCCAAATCATTAGTAGAT